>OY751316.1:29977324-30108822 GCA_963564615.1 Rhorus exstirpatorius | reverse complement strand
CATTCAGCTGATGACATACGTCTTTTACTTTTGTTTCGCGGTTCGGAGATGTCCTCGAATCCGAAAGAAAATCATACCACAAGCGATTCACACTTGGTCTATATACGTGACGAAGAATCGTCGATGCAAAGACTGCCCTCGCCTTGTGTGACCCATTCCCTCTTGTCGTTGAAACCCGATTCCTCTAAACATTCAGCGGACGCCTCGACGATTCGTCACACTTCGCTTGCATATGCATTCTCTCAACACTCGAGTATAACGTAAACGCATGATAAGCCTCGCATCCTAACATTATTGATATAAAAAATTTATCCCCAGATCAACCATGAACACTCGGTATGTCTCTCCCTATCAACGACCAAAAGCATCTGACAATTTAATACCACAAAAGCCCGATAATACAACAAAGATCTCCTTGCTCTGGTCGTAAAAAAAAAAAAAAAACTTCTCTCACTCTTCCACTCTAATGGGATCGAGACTGTTAGCAAACGAACGATAAGCCTATAAGAAAATTCATTTTCTCAATAAACTCATCGACATCATTGCGAAATTTCACCGTAAACGTTCGATGTTCAATCAACGAATTTGCGAAAGAAAAAGATCAATTTACGAATATCATGTACGTTTATTTTGTAAAATTTCATATATGCTCGCGTATGTTAAATTTAATGACATTTTTTTTACAGAAATTTTCAAAGAATTGAAGGAATGTATTTTTCTACTTTTCGACACGTCTTGATTCACTCAAATCGTTTTTTTCATACGAAATACCCCATATATACATGTATATAATAGTAATAATATTATATATATATATATATATATTATTTGTCTGGCATATAGTCCTGACCACCGTTATTAAATCCGCTACTGCACTGCTTTTTCGCTTTCTTTTCCATTCCCTTTAATAGTCCCCTTTAACGGAGTAAACACCATGAACAGAAAACGCGAGGGTTATACACACATATATATATATATATATATATATATATATATATATATATATATATATATATATATAATATATATAGCGCGTGACGCCATAAAGTGCTTCTTTTTCTTTTCTTCCTCTTCGTCCCTCTCCAACAGCTTCATGGCTGTTAGAGGACCCCGGACTCTTAAGATCTATTGAGCCATGTCTATCATTACTATATTGTATATATTTATTACACGTGTATGTATAGAACGATTATTAGTATGAGGCAGGTGAAACTGTCCGGTCACTTCCGGCACCATTTTTCTTTTTTTTCACGTTCATGACCAACCGGATGGCACATTATATCAAGCAGTACTTCAAGTATTGACTAAACTTTGCATTCTACGAGAAATATTATCATTTGGAATAGCGAGAGAGAGAGAGAAAATAAATCGAAATATTCGTTTCTTTTTTCCGTCCAAGCAAATTTTTTCTACAATCAAAAATTAGATTGAACACGTTTTCGAGACGATGTAAACTTAAAAAAAAAATAAGCCTCGCCTTGTGGTGGACTAATAAAACGCGAAAAAAAAAAAAAAAAAAACAAAAATTGTGGATAAAAAGAATGAAAGAAGGAAAGAAAGAAAAACATTCATAACGCGAAGAGTCGTAAATTTTGCGCAGATTGGGACGATTGAAAATATCGAGGGACTCGTCGATTCTGGAAAAAAAAAAAAAAAAAAAAAAAAAAAAAAAAAAAAAAAAACATGGGACTCGAACGGTTATTGAGGATATGTGTCGCAGCGAGGAGAGCCACAATGGGGGGAAAAAATGGAATAACAATGCTGGGTAGCGTGAGAGAAGGATCGACGAGTGTCAAGCCCGATTTGACCTCGATACGATACAAAATAGAGCGCGGACCCTATGCCTCGATCAATGAAGGTCATTTGAAATTTTTCATCGATACACTCGGCAACGATCGTGTCATTACCGATGCGGACGAGTGCGATTCGTACAACGTCGATTGGATCAAAATGGTTCGAGGTAAGCATCCCTCGAAACCCCTCGAGTCTATCGAGTAATTTCGTAATTTCGTGAACAAGAGCGAGCTCAAAAGAGAAACAATTATACAGAAGAAAAGTTTTTTTTATTTTCTGGGAAAAAAAAATGTTTACAAGCGTCCAAATTTTGTTGAAAGTTAATCTTCAGTTGACTACTAATTGGGGATATTAGGCCGGTTTTTTTTTAACTATTATTTTTTTTTCTTCTCACGTACCCTTCGAGAAGTTAGTTCTTAGCCTCAAACGAAGCCACGTGAAACCGGAACTCGGTAGCAAAATTCTAAAAGGTGACTCATCCGGTTTGAATATTTCAAACACTCTAACCGAAATATCTCGAAAACTATATAAGTTAGGAAGCTGTTTTTTATTTCATTTTGTAAATAATCAAATTTTCTTTAAATAAAGGTCGTGGCTACTATAAACCCACACAATTGTACACAATTTGTATCAGCTTAGAACACGGGTGAAATCAAAATTTACAATGTAATAAGCATCTTCATTCATTTATTCAATGAACTCAACTTTAAACGTTCGTATCGAGTACAAGATGAACCTGGGTGTATAGTAGTCACGACCTTTTTTTAAAGAAAATTTTATTATCTACAAAATTAAACCAAAAAAAAGCTTCCTAACTTGTATAGTTTTGAAGATATTTCGGTTAGAGTGTTTGAAAAATCGAAACCGGATGTGTCACCTTTTAGAATTTTTCTACCGAGTTCCGGTTTCACGAGGCTTCGTTTGAGGCTAAAAACTAACTTTATGAAGGGTACGTAAGAAGAAAAAAAATTAAAGTTAAAAAAACTGACCTAATATATATATATATATATATATATATATATTATATATATGTGTTGTAATTTTAGGCAATAGCAGACTCGTGCTTAAGCCAAAGACCACGGAGGAGGTTTCGTCAATTTTACGATACTGCAACGAGAATCGTCTAGCTGTATGTCCACAGAGTGGCAATACAGGACTGGTCGGTGGGAGCGTTCCAGTTTTCGATGAAATTGTACTTTCCATGAAACTCATGAATCGAATTATATCCACCGACGAATTATCAGGTTTTCTAATAAATTCAATCAAAATTTTTCGATAACTTTTTTTGTTTTTATTTTTATTTTATTTTTTTTTTTCGATAATTTATGCACGTGTACAGTCTCATCCGAGAGTCATTGATTCGATGAAAAATTTTGGTAAAGTTGGGTAAATCTTTTTGTGCTTAATGTTTCACAAAAATAGCTCCTTCGATTTTTCGACAATCGAGGATTGAGGAATTGATGCTCATTTCAATGAAAAACAGCAAAAAACAATTTTTTTCAAAAACTATTTTTTCCGGACAAAGTTCCGAAAAGCGAAAACCTCCGATCTGTCTGAAAAATCCAACAACCCAAATCCAACCTATTTTTTTTTTTTGTTGGCTGCTTCTTGGTACAGTAATTGTTTTTTGTTTTTGTGATTTTTTTTCTTTTGCTTAAAATGTGATTTCATTTTTACCACGCTCTTACTATATCTATATCTGTCGCTCTCCATGTTCTGTGCGGATCGGTCATCTCGTTCGATGATGATGTGAGGCCATGCAACAGCCGAGCCCTTGTTCTCGGCTTTGTTTATACGTCTAGGCAATAAGATACCTCCCAAATCCACCCAGAGCTCTCTCTACCGGATATAGCAACAAAGGATTTTGTCAAACGGAAGGTTCGTGTAAAAATTTCCCAAAGATCGAAGGTTTTCGCTTTTCGGAACTGCAAATTCTTCCAACGCGTTCAACGTCTTTTATGAATTTTAGTATTTGTACTCGACATTGTATTTCCATAATGGATTATCTCCTTAATATGTTGAGAAAAAAAATTCTCTGTCCATTTTTGCCCATAATGTCTTTATTATTAATTATTTTTTTAGTCCATACTATAAAAAAATCATAAACACTGAACTTTTTTTTGTTACTCCCGGTTTTTTAAAATTTATTTCACGAATTCTAAAAGACGAGCTCTCTCTCTCTGCCGGATATAGCAACAAAGGATATTGTCAAACAGAAGGTTCGTGTAAAAATTTCCCAAAGATCGAAGGTTTTAGCTTTTCGGAACTGCATCCTTTTCTTCCAACGCGTTCAACGTTTTTTATGAATTTTTACTATTTGTACTCGACATTGTATTTCCATAATGGATTATCTCCTTGATATGTTAAGAAAAAAAAAAAAAAAAATCCTCTGTCCATTTTTGCCCATAATGTCTTTGTTATTAATTATTTTTTTAGTCCATACTATTAAAAAAATCATAAACACTAAAATTTTCTTTGTTACTCCCGGTTTTTTAAAATTTATTTCACAAATTCTAAAAGACGAATAATTATTCACATTAGGCAGTGAAGAGTAACCATATTCAGTTACCGTAGCGTCACTCATATGAAATAATTATTAGTACATGAATTAGTAGAAAAAAAAAAAAAAACGAAGAAAGATTCCTTTTTCACGATGACGACTAATGCTCAGCTCCGAATTTTGTATAGACTCAAACGAAAACATTGTACGAGGATAATGGCATTTCTTTATTTGCGAAAATTGGAAATATTGAAAAACCTGACCGGGTTGATTTCTTTGGAATACTAGATTGAGATTGCGATAAAAATTTCAGTCAAAAACAATGAAAATTGTAATAATTATTCCACTTTGAAGTAACCAGCTGTTGCATTGTTTGAGTTTCACCGGACAGCAGATTTTATTTTCAAATCTTTCCTCCAGACTCAACAAAATTAATTTTCTCAGATTTTTATCTCTACGCTTTACCAAAATTCTCATCGAATCAATACTTTTTTTCTTCTACGCCAAGAAACCTCAATGTTACTTCTTACAATTTTCCTCACCGAACATTTTACCCCAAAATGGAAATTTAAAAAAAAAATTGACACACCGATTCACGTTCAAATGCATGATCTAACAAAGGATCTCTGGTCTGCGAGGCCGGCTGCGTACTCGAGACTCTGGAGACACATTTGGCTCGATACGGTCTGATAATGCCGCTGGATCTCGGAGCGAAGGGAAGTTGCCTTATCGGAGGTAACGTATCGACAAATGCGGGAGGTCTCAGGCTCTTGCGCTATGGTAATCTGCATGGAAACGTTATGGGCATCGAAGCAGTGAGTTGAAGGCAAAAAAAAAAAAAATCTAAAAAATGTATTTCCGAAGAGCGAAACCAAAAAAAAAAATTGGCATCCGATGCTTCTACGTCAGGTAAAAGCCAACGGCGAGGTGATCGACTGTATGAACAGTCTGAAAAAGGACAATACCGGTTATCACATCAAGAATCTATTCATCGGATCGGAAGGAACATTGGGTGTCGTGACCAAAGTAGCTCTGCAATGTCCGACGAAACCCTTGACCACGAATGTAGCATTCCTAGGTACAGCGGTATTGCGAGCGCCAAAAAAAAAGTTTGAATAATTTCACTTTCGCAGTAGCGAATGCACAAAAATTTCTTTTTAGGAGAGAAATTTTTACAAAAATTCCGTTAAAAATTTCTGCATGGCTATCGTTCCTTGTTCTTTTCATTTTCTTTTTTTAAAGCCTCGACCGAAGAGAATAGGCGCTACGCGATATATCTTTGCACTCAAGTATACGCAGATAATTTTTCAAGCGCGATCCTCCGTGCCTCAATTAATAGATTCATGATTTTTTAATGGTAATATCATTGCCATCTGGCAAAAAAATGCGCAACTGAATAGAAAATAATAAGAAATAAAACAGCTATCGCTCTCAGCCAGAGTTATCCGTACCTTGAGAAATCTTTCATTCTTCGTCTATCGCTACAGTGAAACTAGTCAAAGACCCGGAGAACCTCAAAGAAAAATACAATAAAGTAACGATTGATCCTAGGATTGGATAATTTTGAGAATGTTTTGAAAATCGTGGCACTTGCGAAGAGAGAACTCGCGGAAATATTGTCATCGTGCGAAATGATGGATAAGGAATCATTGGACGCATCGACGGGTAATCTCGGGCTACGCTCTCCGTTGTCCGGTGAGATGCACAATTTTTACATGCTAATCGAGACTTCCGGCAGCAAGCAAACTCACGACGAGGAAAAACTCGCGTCTTTCGTTGAAAATGCAATGTCACAGGAATTGATAAATGACGGTACGATGAGCGGTGAACCAACGAAAATTAAGGTTAGAATTGCTCGTACGAGCGTGTTGTGTATAACCTCGAAATAAGAAAAAATTTCCGATACTTTGCGAATCTTCGGGAGAGAGGGGGGGGGGGATTTTTTCTTTGCATTATAATTGGCTGATTCAACGTAATGTATAAGTGACGAAATGTACCTTGCTTTTGTTTTTTTTTTCTTCTTTATTCCTAGAATATGTGGGATCTCAGGGAAAAAATCAGTGAAGGAGTCATGCGCGACGGTTACTGCTACAAATATGACGTTTCATTGCCGCTCTCGCACTTCTACAAGATAATCGAGGCGCTACGAGAACGCCTGACCAGCCCCAACATCATACGAATCAACGGATTTGGCCATTTGGGTGAGACAAATCTCCCTCCTATCACAATGCGTGCATATTTTTTCGACGATAGCTCTACTGCCCTTGTATATATTATTTTTATACGTCCTTGTGGATATATTCGTACGCGAGAAAAAAAAAAAACAAAAAAGAACAATTTATCCGCGAAAAATGATGCAAATTTTTTGAGAATTTTATACTTTTTCATGCTGTTTTACTGCGACTCTTCGCATTTATTGATATCTAAAAAATAATTATATATCAAGATACACTCGGCTCATAATTCTCCCTCACGGGTTATAAAAAATTCGTCTTCGCATAAAATTTTTTTTACCAGCAATTTTTACTCGCTCAGTTCTCTACGTACTTTCCAAGCGTTCATACGAATTGAAATCTGCATAATCGTCGGCCATCTTGAATCGAAATGAATTGTCGATTGATCTCGGTTGTTTTTTTTTTTTTTTTTTTTTTTTTTTTTACCATTTAATTATAATTTTCAACGAAAATTTCGATTTTTCCCCGTTATAATTAACGAAGAATCGTGGCTGCGTCTATCGATCAAAATGACTATAACTATTGTTCGTAGGAGATGGCAATCTCCATGTGGTAGTTTCAACGAGATCTTACGACGCCGAGGTCGAGGGCCAGATCGAACCATTCATATTCGAGTACGTTTCGAAATTAAGGGGTAGCATTAGCGCTGAGCACGGTATCGGCTTCAAAAAGACCAAGTATCTTCACTTCAGCAAAGAGCCATCGGCCATAGATTTGATGCGTCAATTGAAGGTCATGATGGATCCCAATGGCATTCTCAATCCTTACAAGGTTATATACCCACTTTGAAAAAGCATACCAAGTGTTTTTTTTTTTTTTTTATTTTTTTAAAAATAAAAACATAATTTTGAAATGAAAATTGTTGTAAAAATTGTACGTGAATCGTGAAAGAAAAATAAATAATATAAATATATATTTTTCCTAATTCCACGTGTTGTGAATTTTTTTTTCCCATAATCGACAAACGGATAAATAAATAAGTTTAAGGATAATGCTTTTTTTGATGAAAAAAAAATCGTGTAAAATGTGCAAGTAATTTCTTTTTTTTTTTTTAATTTCTCTCTACTGGGGGAAAAAAAATTATGAAAACTTTACCCATTTTAATTGCATTGAACGAAAAATAATTGTCACTCTCAGGATAATCGAAATAACGTGACCTACATTGGTTCACCTTATTGTACAAACGATAAATGCTTAAAATGGCAGGTACACAAGCACCTACTCCGAAATAAATCTTTTGCCAGGCCTCTGTGCATCATGCTCGTAGTAAATTTTTACACTAGAGGAGGAACTTTCTGGCAGGCATCATATTCTTTGCTCCACTTTCGTGGCCAACACGTCAGTCTCATTCGCTCAGTTTTGTGCAACGTATAATTTAACATTTTTTTTTTTTTTTTTCGTGCCTCTGACAAATGTGCCCTGGTATGTTTTGATTGATAATCGTGAGGTATAAAAGAAAAGTTTTTCTTTTTATTCGTGGCGATGGAAAAAAAAACAACGAGAAGATTTGGTGGGCCAAGAGAATTCGACTTATTTTCTGGTTCATGTATATATATACATACGTGTATATATAAGGGATACAAATTCTCTGTCGCATACTTTTTTTTGATTCAACTGCTTCTGTGATGTATATATATATATATCTAGCCCAGGCTGTCTCTCGTGACTGAACAAACGATCGGTCCAGGCACACACACACACATAGGAGTATAGAAGATATCAGGAGGGGGGGAGAAAAAAAAACCTGCCACTGCTGGTTGCCGAAGATAAATGAGCCTGTGAGCTGCGCTCAGTGTATCCCTCGCAGTGGCGTTTCCAAAATATATTATGCAATTTGATATATATATATATATATATATATATATATGTGTAATGATAATGTTATAAATGAACAGAGCTATGAAGCAATTAAAAAAAAAAAAGATTTATTGATTAATTACAAATCCTAAATTCTCTATAATTAATTAAATGCCATATCTTCTTTCGGCTTTTCTCATACTCATGTCAAGGAATGGAGAATTGAAATAAAAAAAAAACCAGAAGACGATCAAAAATGATCCCATGACAAAATAACTAGAAATAATTAATACAATCATCAAAATTATACTTTTTTTTTTTGTCGAATAACTCCGAAAATTTTTGAACTTTTTAAATCGTAAGTATCGATAAATTTACTAATTTTTTTTATTTATCATACTTTTTTTTTTTTTTTTAATCGAGATATCGTCATTGTATCATTTTTTATTATTCGGGAATACAAAAATTTGATAATTTTGATGACAATGGTAAAATTTGGCGATGAAAAAATCATATCGAATGCAAAAAACGAGGTAATCTTTATTCAAAATAAACAAATATTCGGGTAAAAGAAAACCATTCTTCCAAAATTTTATTTATCCTATCCTGAGTATATATATATATATATATATATTATGCAAAAGCACACACAAGCATTTCGAACAGTCTCTCGTTCATATATTTTAACAAATCCAAAAAAACTTGAGAATTCTTTTCTTCTGAAGATTATTGAACCTGCCTCGAATTTCCTTCGCGTGTCTCATTATTATTGTTATCTCCGTATTTTTTTTTTGCAAAAAATTAACAAAATTCGTATATAAAATTGCCTCTGTATTTCGTAAGTGCGGTTATCGTGGAATACCGAGTATATACGCAATCAATAAAATGCGAGACAGCACCCACAGTGAGAGAGAGAGAGAGAGAGAGAGAGAGAGAGAGAGAGAGAGAGAGAGAGAGATGAGAGAGAGAGAGAGAGAGAGAGAGAGAGAGAGAGAGAGAGAGAGAGAGAGAGAGAGAGAGAGAGAGAGAGAGAGAGAGAGAGAGAGAGAGAGAGAGAGAGAGAGAGAGAGAGAGAGGAGAGGAGAGAGAGAGAGAGAGAGAGAGAGAGAGAGAGAGAGAGAGAGCACAGCCTCGCGATGCTATGGGGACTTCGTGAAAAGGATCACAGACGTGGGTGTTGTACGCGAAAAAAAATCTCGTTCGAAGAGTCCCTTATCTTATTTTGGTCCTTATCAAGGTAACCTTGCCTGAATTATATATATATATATATATATATATATATATATAATATATATATAGGATCATTCTATTCAGGGACATCAAGAGTAATTTTAATTATGAACAGGTTTATTTAATGTGCAATAAAAGAACTACATATACAATACATTCAACCTACATGATTAATAAAAATTCTGCGATATTAACTTCATTCGCTCCTCGTTTGCCACTGGCTCATGCACTCCGTCACACATCGCTCTCCGTTCAAATTCCTTTATTCATTCTTTCTCTCTTCAACATTATTTCTCATTCACTCCCAATCACATCTTTATCCTTATCGATGGTTTCACGCTACCGTCTTGGTCACTCGATCCTCAAACACATCGCACTTCCAATCTTCGAATCTTCTCTGCTTATGGTCTAAGGCCCATAAAATTGGTGCCAATACTCGATATTTTAATATTAAACTTTTTCACTTGAACCTCTCATTTACTTCTAGGCTTTCTTTCTTTTTAATTCCAGCAAAGAATGTACGACAGTACATATATACATATAGTCCCCCATAGTAAATTGGAGACGAGTCAGAGCGAGAGAGTACGAACTCGAGGCGTCCGACGTAATCGATAAACCGGGTGCGGGGGAGAGAAGGATAGAGAGAGAGAGAGAGAGAGAGAGAGAGAGAGAGAGAGAGAGAGAGAGAGAGAGAGAGAGAGGGACTACGAGATATTCGTGAAACGCGCCATGCTGATCCTCGACAGGACGAAACTAAACCTATTCTTAGTTTCTGTATCTCTCTCTCTCTCTATCTCTTGTAATAACACAAATTTCCCAGCAAGAAAAAAAAAAACATAATTACCGATGTGAACAAAGCTCGAGGAGAGTAAATTTGCATATCAAATGGATTTTTCATTATTAATTATTGTATTTAAGTGATCCACGATATTTTACTGCAATAAGTTATACTCCTTAATCCGTAATACAAGTTTAAGTTTCCAGTGCATGGATTCCATGAAGAAACAATAATAATTTATCAATTTATACAACGAAAAAGTCGCGATCCTAACTTTTATTTGTTTGATATTTTAATTTTCGTAAAAGAAAAAAAAACAATCAATTTACATTATGGTGTAAAGGGAGCAGAACTTTGAAATTACGAATACTTGAAAAAAAAAAGAAAAATATTGATTATAAGGAAATTGTAAAAAAAAAACAGCTAATGTATCCTCCTGAAAATGAAGCCGATTGAGCTTGATTGTTGTTGATTTAATATAAATGCAATTAAAATTTTGATATCGGATGTTTTTTTAAAATCCTTTTTCTCAGTTTATTTTCATTTGATTCTCAAATTTGGGTTGAGCTCAGGTTCACTCATTGGATCAACATTTTCGTTTTTGCTCGCAAAATATACAGGCAAAGTTTCATTAAAATTCATTCTGGCTAAAAGTGTCGATTTTTCATTTGTTGCTACGATTTATCAGACAATAGGGAGCTTTATCAGTTCTACAAACGAAAATGAAAAATCTTCGTAGGTATCGCAGAGAAGATAAAATATTCGTTGGACTGGCTAATCAAGTTTTTTTCAGTCGTAAAACTTGCACAGGTATTCTTCCTATCTCTCTCTTTCTCATTTACATAGATATTACAAAAATTTTTATTTTTATGGCTACTTTTTGGTTTCCTTTTTTTTTTTTTAATATCTCTGGTACGTAAAATAGAATGCTTGCAATGGAAATTGTCCTCAGGGGACAAATAGCCTTGCAGTATGAAATAAAAATCTTTCTCTCTCTCTCCCTCTCTCTCTCTCTCTCTCCCTCTCTCTCTCTCTCTCTGTCTCTTTCTCTGGCTCAATTTACCCATAACAGTCTCGTGAATAAAAAATGAATTGAAAGGCTTCGTATTGATCGACGAGGATTCGAGAAAATCGATAACAAAGATTAACGAGCAAAAAAAAAACGCAGTGAATAATCCAATAATAGTCAGGCCAAATGAGATCAGGAATTAAAAAAAAAAAAATTTTTAACTTTGATTTTAGGAATTTGTTACACTTTTCAATGATTTTCACATCGAAAAGATGTATCAAATACAATCGATGGTACATCAATAATCACCAATCGATCGATAATACGATGTACTCTTATCAATCGTACAGAAAAACAAGAAAAAAAAACTATTTCGCGATAGTTTTAGTCGCGAGAAGCCTCGAAGAACGAAGGTGCGAAATTTCACGCGAGAGAAAGATTTCTTTCCGTTGGTACAGTTGTGCTCGAATACGACTCGGGTTAATCCGTCGTTTCGTCCGCCGTGATAAAACACATCGCGCTATACATATATATTCTTTTACTCACGAGCAATGTGCCACTATACATATATGTATATATATATATATATATATAGTGGATCAAACCCCCCACTACGTTATTCCACTCAATCGGCCCTTATTGCCACTTATACTCTTACGGGGCTTACGGGAACGTCAGACCATGAATTCGTGAAAGTTGCCTTTGATTGGATCAAAAGGTATATTAACGAGAACGAAAATAGGATGCATTTGAATTGTACAAAGATGAGCGTCGATTCTATCAACAGCCTACAGAAGAGGGATAGGAAGGTGAAAGAAGATGTCGCGAAGAGTCGAAGAATCACGAGAGAGGCGCCTCTTTCGTTTCCATCGTATAACGCGCGCGTTGTCTTCCCGTTATCTCGGCTCTCTCTTTCTGCCCAGCTGGCACATTACCCGCGCAGTAAAGCGCTTCAAAGTGTTGACGCGAAACGTCGTTATTCCGCCTGGGGGCAGCGCTGAATGGGGGGGCACTTCGTTTTCTCGTATATACAAAAGCAACGGAGGGAAATAGTACAGACGAATTTGCTGCCCCCTATCAGCGATGCCACGAAATTCTTATACTCGCGATGGCATAAAAGCGCAAGCGCCAGAAGCCGCAGAGCCGCGTTGACACTGCTGGGCACAAAGTGGTGGGGCATTGTGGCGCCGGCCATCCACCTGCTATGTCGTAAAAGAAAACGCCGACTATTACACACACACGCTTCTTTTAAAACTTAACCAGTAAGTTTCTGCTCTCACAGTGTGCTCCTCGGAGTGCTCGAACGGCTCTTCGCCGAGCTCTCGAAGTATTATGGATAACCGGGGGACAATTGAGAAAAGAAACAAAAGTCGAATCCATGAGAATGCAACCGTGTAAACGGATATAGCTCAAGCTCGCTGAAGATCGTTCTCGGTTCTACCACGTGACCGCGTGATACGTTTTTATTAAAATTTCGTGAATATCGTATTTCTCTCGATGGACGTTATAAAGAGACTTCGAGGAGACTCTAGGAAGAAGCTGTAGAACGTCCGAGAGTCGAACGAGCCCGAGAGAAAGGAACGAATGGTGTCAGTACTTTTTTTTCTTTGCCTCGGTTATAATATATCCTCGAGGATTTCTTCTCGACTCTCGTTAAAAAAGCCTTCTCAAAGAGCCATAACGTGTACTACGATCGTACTCCTAACTACGAATTTAACGTACGATAAACAAATCACACTGTCGACTTTCGCCGTTCTCCGGTTCGCGTCATTTCTAAATAAACTGGACTACCACTGTCGAATAACTTTAGGACGAACTCCGACAATATACGACACCTGTTAATAATGCCGGGATATGAATATTGGAAGATTAAAAATTAAAAGTCGAGCAATGATGATTCCTCGCTGTGCGATTATAATTAGTTTTGTTAAATAATCGTAACGATATGTACGAGTCAAAAGTTGACGTTTCGTGTATCGTTACCACGAGCATCCGTAGCAGGTTTCCCCGAGGTCGTTATAGTGATTCTGTTTCTTGTATCGCTGCGGTGGAGTTAGGTAAAGAGGGGAGAAGGCTACAAACATCGCTCAGGTTCTCTGCGTGTGTTTCTCGCTGTCGAAGTGAGTGGCCTGCGCGTATTTAGGGGAACGCGAGCGGCTCCCGCAGTCGGTGCGCAGGAGCCACTGCGAGGAGACCTCTCTTTCTCTTTAGTTCTCGTGTTTCGTGTTTCGTCTGTGTGCGCGCGCGCGCGTGTGTGTGTGTGTGTGTGTGTGAGAGCGTGGGTGTTCTGTTCGAGTTTGCGTCGTTCATCGTGGTACGGAGAGCACTCGATTTGCATTTTTGTTTTTTTCTTTGTCTCTCCTGCTTCTGTTTTCATCCTAGACTCGACACAGAGTCGCTGCTACGAAAAAAGTGTGTGTTGTGTATGTTTTCGCGAACGCGATGGTAAAACTATTTAGTGATTTTCATCGGATGAACGGGAGAAAGGGAGAGTCTAACTGGTGTCTTATTCATACTGTACAAAATCCATAGTCCTCAAGGTTTTGTGATCCCAGGGTTGCTCGTGAGAGGAATCAAAAAGAATTGATAACTCTGGGCAGCAGAGAGATTATCCGAAGCTGGAAGAGAGGAAAAACGAGATAGTTGCACGGGATTAGCGCATTGCACGATGCTACTATTTTTTATTGGCAATATCAATCGAGCTATCGGCCTCAAAGCATCAACCATAACGACGAAAGTAGACTATCTACTTTCCGCATCGCTAGCAAAAATGATAATTTGGAAAAAATTTCGTGAATAAAGTTTCGCAGAAGATGCGAGATTCATGAAAATGTGTTGGATCGGATAAAACAAAAACATCATCCATAAAAGCAAATCAAGATTTGTACAGTTTTCCAGTCTCTTCAACCAACAGAGTGAGTGAGAGAGAGAGAGAGAGAGAGAGAGAGGGAGTTTTAATTAAATGTGTGAGAAGTGCTCCCAGAAGTTCTCATAACTCGTGAATCTCAATTAATACGAAAGAAACACCGGGGAGAGGAAGAAGAAAGGAAAATGAACGAACGCGAACTTCCGGCGGAAGTGCCCGGGAGGGTACTGAAGTCATTGCTGAAAAAGCCCGGTCAGACGAGATCAAAGAGCCACAAGAATCGCGTAGTCATAAATGAAAAGTTGAACGAATTTTTCGCGGCCGATTACATTATCCTGATAAAGGAGGAATGTTGCGCCGATTACGAGGAAGAGTGCGACTGTTGCTGTCAGGAGCCCGAGATGATTAGGCTTGGCAATTGCAAGGAGTGCAGAGCCGATGTTACGCGCAATATGAGCAACAGCAATGATCTTGGAAATGCGGATCAGCGTTACGGTAATAAGGATAGGAACGGTGATGTACGTGGTATCGGAACGGATTGCGAGATTAATTCGGCACCTGCGATAAGGAGGGATCATCGTCAGGGGATATTCGGAAGCGAGGAGTCCCAGGAGGAGTACGACGAGGAAGAAGAGGAGGATGAGGATGACATGGAGGAGGACGAGGAGGAAGAAGACGAGGAGGACGAGGAGATTGAGGATTCGGACGAGAATGACAAGTGCCGAAGAGCGGAAATGGCAAATTGTAACATGATGAATTGCGGATCACCGTTGCAGAAGGGACAGGAACGATCGCAGCCGCAACAGGAAACTCTGAGTCCACCTGAGGGATACAAGGATCTTTGCGACGAGGACGCAACGCTGGGCGGAGATGAACAGCAACAGGGTCTAGTCTGCGGCGAGTGCAACTACTATAATCGTCAAAGAACTGCCGGTTCAGCGGCAGGTGAGTGTCACAACTCCTTGCTTTTAATCCGCTATAAATGTGTAAATATCGGGGGGGAAAAAGAATATTTTGATTGTGACCGTTGTAACGGCAATATTATAGGGATTTTGGTAACGCAATTGTAGAAGTAATAGCAGGGTCCTGCTAATCGTAGAATAAGCTTGGTATACCCAGACTGCTAAATATATCGTAGAAACGATTCGATGTAAGCTCGGCAACGAGGAACCTAGGGTCTATATTTGATCAACGGCGTTTATCGTTAGCTCGATCTCACATGTAGTTTAATTATAAGTTAGTTCTGTCATAAAAGCAAACAGCGCTATCTACACTTTTGTTATATTTAAGCTTAATATATATGATATGGGAATTAAATGTAAAAAAATGGCATTCCGATGTGGACTTTTATATAGCAGAAGCATCGAATCGCGTCTCCGCGCCAATAATTTGCTTTTACGAATAATCGTGCTAGTCTTGTAATTAATATTATTCAAAAATCGTTGATTGCCCTACAAAGATTAACGTTAGAAAGTTATTTCATTTATTTTTTTTATGAGTTATGGTCGCTCGTGTCTGTGGCCCCAATGCATATCCGGCAGGACTAACTTTGTATCGCCATTAGGCTCGCTGCTGTATCCAATCTCATAATAGGTTTTGGCTCCACGATAGTTTATTGCAGTGCATACTTGCAATAGTATGAGATAGCTCGGAAATTATTTTTTTTAAAATGGGGTTGGGATGGAATTTTTTGCGGTTTGCATTGAATTTTCGATTAGGTTTGATATGGAGAATCAAATTGAATGACTCCAATTGCTGGTCTACTGTCTAATTAATTCTTAAAAGTCGTCGGAATGATTATAGCGAATTGTCAAAAGATCTCATTTGTACAATTTTATTTCCCCGCTTGCTCGATATTTTTTTTTTTTCAACGAGGGTGAAAAACAAGCTACTATGTACCTTTTGTAGTAAAGGGGGATGTCCAACACGCGGATACTTCATAATGATGTAATACACGCATGTCTGCATGCGTGCAGTCTCGATCCCTGTGCCATGTCTCTCTCTCTCTCTTTACTCTCTCTCACTCCGTCGCCCCGTTTGCACATAGTGCGGAGAGTTACTATACACTCTCGTATCGTGTTACATACGGCGGGCCCTCATCAACCCGGGTCCTTCTTCTTTCGAGACACTGCACTCACCAACGCGTGTATATCGCAATACTTGATGTATATACGCACTGGAGCAACGAAGAGAGCGAGAGTTCATGGCCGCGAGGAACGAGAGACGACCCCCACAATTGTGCTACAATTATTCCCCGATTCTTTATGTTATACACTTGATGCACTTAATGTTGGTGTATTGAACGAAAAAAAAAGGACGCAGGGGACTTGACACGTGTGTTTGTGCACACCTGTCGTGTCCGGTCGATTCACGAACCGTCTGTACATTGCGTTAGCGTGTATTCCCCTGATACATGGAACCCCCTCGAGGGCATGTTCGTAAGTATGCCAATAAAAGTCACTCGCAAAAAAAAAAAAAAAAAACTTATCCACCTTAACGATCTGCAGAAATTGTAGGATTGTCGGAACGGATTTTAGGATTTTTTTTTTGCTACCTGTTTGATAAATTATGCAAAGTGTCTAGAAAGAGAGAACCCTATAGTCCAAAAGCAAGGTTTGATTTCCGGCTGATATGCCCCGGTTCAGTCAGTTTGATGACTTTCTTGTATCATAATTTTTTGAGAGACTTTATCAAGAACGAACAGCACAAAGGTGAATCACAAAAATTGGTCCTACCTGGCTCGTTTTTCTTCCAATGGCCCGAGTTTAAATCTTAAATCAGTGCGTATGTAGGGTATAGATGGACTAGATTTAATTGTTTCTACCCGGAGGCGCTTTTCATCGACAAATTTCCGGAAGAAAAAAAAAATACTCGAGCATTTTAAACCTCTTCAACTCACCGAGATGTGTGACAAACTTGTTTTCTTTTTTACGAGGTATAATCCGACACGTGGAAATTCGATACTCGATGCGGGCTACGAGAGGTATCGTCCATTGAAAGCACACGTTCTCCTTTACCTTGCTCCTGAGGATATATTTTTTTTTCTCTTCAAGGTACTCGGAGATCATTATTATTTTCCTATTGATAAATTTAAAATTTGATGCTACAAGTAAAGCTTATATCGCTTTATTTAGCTGATTAAATTTTATTTGACTCCGTGAATATTTTATAATTAATTCATGATTTATTTTACTCAATGAAAAAAAAAATCATCTACTAACTTTGTAAGAACTCTTTTCCTCTACCAACTGTTCGAAAATCCAGATATTTGGAAGTAATGAATTTTAAAAAAAGACTAAAAAAGCCTTTTTATGTAGTTAGTGTCACTATGGATATTACGTGAATTGGTTAATAATTAATTCAAATAATTAATATAAATATTATAATTGCTATGATAATTAATTGATATTTGCACGATATCAGGTTTCTACGAAAAGAATACTCACATAGAATAATAATAAAAATTAATACTTCATTAACAACTTTGCGAATTTTGGAAAATCTCTAATGTACTTTTTTTTTTAACCGATAATGCATGTACTACACTCGAGTGCATGGTCTACGGGGAAAATCAAAGACGTAACCATGAGAGAGGAATTTTCTCACGAGCCCGAAATGAAAAAGAAAAGAATGTCTCTTCTCGTAGTACACATGCACATCGTACAGACTGTAAGGTTATATAATATTGTCTCTAATCTCGTTCGGCTATGCACATGGTTATTATATAGTATGATGCATTCAGCGTCGACGAGTTCACTTCAACTTCAGAGTTATACAATCATACGTAACGCAGCACATGTATAGTATACATATACAAGATAATTTTATTACGTGCTGCTACTCGATGAATTGATACATAAATATATAATTAGAATTTGAGCGGAAATTTAGAGAAAAAAAATTTGATCAAAATTGAAAAAATTGCACGTATAACCGTGTATCTCATCTATAAGCTTGTGTACCTGCAGGCGTTCTTACGAGAACCTTAGTGTCTCTTCGTGCAGGATGAACAGGGCCGGATGCGGTCATCCTCGCGGTTAACTTCCGCGTGTACTTCATATATGTATACTTATATATATATACGAAAATAGAGATTATTATCATTCTTATGATGTACGTATATTATATGTACTATACGTCCTCGCTATTTCCGGTCGAGATCCCCAACATCAACACTTTTTTTAACGCTCGATAGGTCACTATATGTATATATATATATGAAAATGCTACGTCAAAAGAAGAGCATAACAAAACTAACCCCAACGCGTTTATATATATGTTTGCCTATCCGCCCGGGAAGCAATTATTTTTTTACACTCTTTCGCCATACGTGTATTGTTCTCTTTTTAACTACCTCGCTGATTTTTATTTTCCTTTTTCTCTCACGATTTTCCCTTTATAACTCGGTATATATTCGCGACTGCCTGGCGTTCGTCCACTTTTTTTTTTCATCTCTAGCCACAGCATGCATGAGAGGTCCATTAAAAAAAATATACATATATACACATATATTATCAAGACGATAAAGGTATCGTGGAAATTCAAATTAATGATGACTCGAGAAGAAACGAATGCCTTATGAACACATATATACCTATACTTGTATTGTGTGCTGAAGTTAGATCGCTGGGAAAAATATTATATCGCATAAAAGATGGGGGTTGAAAAGTAAAGTGTACAAAGCTATACCGTAACACGTACCAGCTTGGCTAATGAAAAAAAAGTCCTTACTCTTTTTCCGCCATATTTGATGGGAGAAAAAGAGGAAAAAGTCCTGCCAATTGAAAGTTTGCATATTGATTTTTCATTATATTTTCCCCTTGTTCATTTTTTGGCTTTTTTTTTTTTTTTTGTAGAAAGAGCTTTTTCAGTGAGGGCAAAAAATTGCGAGAGAATAGAGTGGAAATTTCTTAATTGCATACGGGGGAATTAACGTTAATTAAGCTCAACCGTTCGATGGTTGATTAATTCAAGAAATATTCGAATACTGTGAGGTAAAAAAAATAATATAATTATTATAAACGCGTTTGATACAACGTCAGCGATATTATTATGTCGAAGGTACCAATTTGAAAATGCTATAATAATACGATGAAATCCATAAAGTTTTAATCCTTTTATCGATTTTCTCCAGACTCGATAACGAATATGGAATTTTCTCTGCGATCTTTTGCTTCCAATCAATTTAACAAAGAAAATTAACAGGAAAGCAGCCTCAAAAAACAGTTTGGAGGTTTTTTTTTCGTAACTTATTTTGCGAAGCAAAAGCCCTGAAAATTCTCTCGGCACAAAAATTGTTCAGCAACCTAGACCCCATGAAAAATAACACATATACACGTCTCTTCGAAATTTCAAATCCCCTTTAAAGAGCCAGTAATTTATATTCCTTAAAAAAAAAAACTTGTTCTTTGTTCATTATTTTTAGAATTTATTCATTATCGACTATTTTATAAAAGTGACCGGAAGTATTTGCAAATATGTCTCTGTAATCCGTCATATCGATGGCAATTTTTTTCTTGCAAAGTATGAAAAATGAAAACAAAAATCTTAAAGAAACAAATGTAATCTCAGAGAGGAGGTTGAGAAATGAGTGAAATCACGCATTTGTAGATTTTGTTAGATTTTTTTTTCTGAGACATTGATAAAAATAATTCAGGCTTAGATGCATTTTTTTTTTCATCCGCACCACTCGATCTTTACGAATTTTTTTGCCTCTGTGGTCTCTCACGAGAGTCTCAAAATTGAGAAAAAAACATACTCGAGCATTGTCGTCGACATATGTATCGTACACAACTTGCATAGCACGATGTAAATTCTATGGTGGCTTTTGCTCTCATTGTTTTCATGTTCGAGGCGCACACTCGTGAAGGACTTTGGTGCAGATAAAAACACACGCAAAGCCACATAATGCTTGAGGAAAAAGCACGTTGACGTTTCGTAATACATGTGTACATTTCAAAGCACTGAGAGACAAATCCAGGAGACATGATACATGGATTATATATACTTTATACATTGGTTTATAGGAAAAACGGAATCGAGAAACGAAGCTTTTGTCCGAGAGGTTTTCATCTCCAGAAACCGTCTATATCCATTTTATATATACACGTACATATATATATACATATATAGAGCATATATTGTGTTCAGTACATGGGATAGTTTACTCTCGATCCCAGGAATTCTCGCTTTCGATATACAAAGTATGCTTATACCCACAAGGCATTTCGCGCAAAGAGAAACCAATTTTTAATCGGGAATTTTTTTCCCAGCTCTCTTCAATCGCTGATGTGTTTTTTTAAACCACTATTATACTTGTGTGAAAGCTAAAAAAAGATTTCTTCGACCGAAAATCCTTCCACGCTACGTGGCTTCATACGTATACGTCCGAAAAAAAAAAAAAAAACGAAACAAAATAAATGTAAACAAACCCCGGACCGTAGGAAAGTGGCGTTCTCGGCTTTGTGGCATAGAACAAAGTTTGCAGAACAAACGATGCCGAAGGAATTTACGTAATTGAGTGAGAAAACGACTCGACGAGGAAGAGAGAGAGAGAGAGAAATAAAGGAATGGATAGAAAAATAGTTCCTAAGTCTTCGTAATCACCCAGGTGGTATGGTCTGCTGTTAAAAGTATTCCATACTTTATAGAGAAAGCACGTAATGTCAAGTTTTATAATTATAACCTTCGAGGTTTACGCGACTGACTAAACCGAGAAATTGAATAATTCTTCTTTTTCATTCTACATTCTTTTTTTTTCTTTCAATAAAAGGTTCGCATATGTCGTTTCGCTATTTCATAATTTAAGATAGAGAAAAAAAAGTCGAATCCCATCGAGCAGACGCAAAAATTAATTAAATAATAAATTAATATCGAATAATCACATTGCTACTTGGATATTTTTATGAAAATGCAAAAGTAACGTTTTTTTTTGACCGCGAAATTTCGTAGAACTTACAGAAAAATTTATCTACAAATAACAAATATTACGAAATCTTTTCTTTTCTTTACTACGTCTGTGTATACGTGACATAAAGATGCATATCTCTGCGGAGGTATAGTAACGGGGAGAGACGATCGGCGAGAGCTCGGTGAGATAGAGATACATACAAGTGTCCCTAACAGGTGGACTGTACTGTACATATGTATAAGAGACCCAGGCGCGAAGCTCGATCAATACCACCAGTTTGACGGTGTAGGGAACGCGCGACAAGTGGCAAAGTGCATGACTACACATTCATGAAAAAAAAAAAAAATAATAATAAATTCCTCAACATTGACAAATATTTTGTTAAATATGACAAAATTAATGTTTATTCATGCTTTACTATACTTTAGTCGATTAGAATGATTTTTTTCAATAATAAATAAACATTTATGTAAAAAAATTTAACTTAAAGTTTATCAGACATTCCATGAAATAATTTCTTCTTTTTAAATAAATAAATGTAATTCAATGTATACGACGATAAAATTTAATTGAAAAATGGAAAAAAGAGTAGAAAATATATATTTCTGACTTCAGTGAACGAGACATTGGCCTCGATATTTCCCGTTCAACATTTTCCTCCCCGTTACGAAGTCAACCAGTCGACTATTACGATCTTACGGTTTCTTTAACATACGTCTCAGCTATTAAGGATGTATGAGCACTAGCTTCACGATCATATAAAAATCTGAATTTTTTATATGCCGTAGCAGAAGTTTATAGGATAAAACCTGCAAAATTTCAAAGGGGGTCAACGACTCTTTACGCGAGTAATTAATTCGTGAAATCAAGATATTTATCCCACGCCATATACGAATTCTGGGCTGACGCAACTTTGAAACAGAAATTCGTATCTTTCACGATCAGATACGATCAATATTAAAACTGTTAAATGTTCAGAAAACTATCACGATTACATACGTTCCATAAAAAATGGGGGTTAACGAACCTTTTGACATACAATTATCGATTTTAAGGAAATTTTTCGCGTGTGTCGCATAATGAGCGGTCCGACTCTCTCTTGTTTCATGCGTGCCCCTCGCTCACCGCGCTCACCCGCGCCCATGTTTTCGCTTATTCCCCGCCACCTTGTGCTCATACATCCTTAATCGTAGTAATATCATGCGTCGATCGTCGACAAACGAATGGGCTCAAACAAAAATGGGCTATGCCTCACCGATCTCGTGACTTACGCCCTTTTGATTGTTAATAATCGTTATAGTGGTACATTCGAGCATTCGGCGAGCACGAGGAGTATAATTTCACTCGGGGAGGACTATGCACAATGTGCAGTATAGTATGACTAGTACTACGAACGGATATACGAGATTCAGACGTCAGTTAGAGAAGAATGAAAGAACCGCGCGGAGTAGGGATGGTCGTGCAGTGAAAGTACACTGTGTAGAGCACATAAAACGGTGTACATAATAATAATAATGGTATGAATATTAGCAAAAAGTATTTTTACTTGAAATATCGTGAAAAATTTGTATTGTGCATTTTTTTAATGCAATTTTTTAAATTTACTACGATAAAATTCATAATTTTTTAAATTAAACATGACGAAAAAGAAAAAACGATAAAAGATTTTCTCTACGATTTCTCAATCGTGATCGATGCATCAAAAAAAAATCTACATCGCAACTTTCATTGCATCGGATGCTGCGAGAGGGCAAAAAAAAAGATCACTTTTTCTCCCTGTCTCTTAATCTCCATTGGTTTTTTTTTTTCGTATGCTCTATATTGGTTTAATAAGACATCGCGAGGGGTTTTGGTGAAAAAAAAAAGGAACCGAGGATAATGCCGAAAAAAATACAAAATACGAGAATCGATTGGTATCGGGACGTGGGAGGAGGATAATGATCCATCGATTTGGATGTGTATTGTCGAAATATAATAACCCTCGATTGTGTGTATTCCGAGGGATTTTCTCATCAACCCTCATCGCTCCTTTCGCTTGGTCGAAATTTTTTTTTATTTTTTTGGGAACAATTACGATCGATGACCGGACACGATGGCGTCCACATTCGTCTTTTCCCCCCTTTCACGTGATACCCGAAGGCTTTTTACACTTTCGCGACCCCCCTCGGTAAAGCTCGTATTATATATTTTTTTTTTGGCATTATCAGGGTAGATTTTGTATGTATTTTATACATGTGGACGTTGTCGACTCGCGCCTGCGCTGCAATATTGAGTTTGAAACTCTTTCCTCTCTCTCTCTCTCTCTCTCTCTCTCTCTCTCTCTCTCTCTCTCTCTCTCTCTCTCTTTCTCTCTGGCTCTTTTTCTCTGGCTCTTCTTTCTCCCTTTCAGGTTTTTAGCACGTCTGCTTGCTGATGCTAGACTTTGCCTTTTGGGTCTGTAGCATAGACATATGGGGCGTGCTACGTTGGATCAGTAATCCACGATTTATTTATAATTTTCTCGACCGAAAAATGAAGTTTTGTAAATTAAAAAAAAAAAAAAAAAACGTGCATATTAGAAAATTGCACATTGCTTCCTCATTATTTTGTCTCGTACGCAAAGCTCCCTCTACGATAAATCGGTTTTTTCAAACAGGAAGTTTTGCGAGGGTGATAAAATGACGAGGAAGCAATATGCAAATTTCGGGGATTGCGCGCTTTTTTTTCCGGAATTCGATTTCAATAACGTACCACGGACTACAAACTTTCGTGATTTTTTGAAGACTAAGATGGGCGCAATAACGAGTTTTGTAACCTCAAAAATTGCGATATTTCATAACAACCGAAATCGTTCGTCGATCTTCACGAAATTCAATAATTACAAAATTTTGAATCGCTCGATCGATTTACAATAAATTTAATGCCAACAAATTAATATCGAACGGACTTGTCCCATGGCATATTTTCATGCGTTAGAGATGGCTGACAGGAATTTTTCGAAAATGATTTTTATGAAATCCGAAGCCCTTGAGGAAATCTCGTCAAATTCGATACCGATCATCCCTGTCCCACGGACTATATTTGCGTAAAAATTTTGGACTCGATATCTCCAAATTTACGGAAGTTCATTTGCGAATGGTCACTTTTCGAAAATTTCAAATTTTTTTTCAAATTCTAACCCCCTTAAGCGATTCTCGCCAAATTCAATACCAAACATCCTTGTCCTTGGTATATTTTTATTAAAAAAAAATTTAGCGCGATAGCTCAAAACTTGCGGAAGTTCGAGCGACCATGGCAATTTTTTTCTAAATTTCACAATGACATGAAATTCGGGTATGAGTCCGATTTTATTTCTTAACGAAAGAACCGTACATTTTTTACGTAAAAAATATTCGATTGGCCACAACTCGACGATTTTTCACGAGTAAACTCTCGAGCTGTGAAATGAAAACAAAAAAAAATCTCAATAGAGTTCCAAAATGAGTACCTTTTTTTGAGAGAATTTCACACTCCGCTGGACTCCGTAGAGTCCATTTTTAAATTGAAAAAAAATTCGATCATGCTATTAAAAAATTTTATTTTGAAATTTAATTAATGTTTTATTGAACCTTTCTAGTTGATTTATTTGTAAATATTTTTATTTACTCAATTATCAGTGGCTAATTTTAAATATAATGTCCCATATAGACACAAACATGTATATATATTTGTTTAACGTATATACATGTTGGATGGCATTGATGGTAGCTAGGCGAGACGACGCCGGGACTTTGAACGTCGACGGTGGCGTTAGTCACCCCAGCTAAGCACGTCGTCGACGTGGCGAATCTCCCTTCTCCGTTTTGCCCTCTCTCTCTCTCTCTCTCTCTACCTCCCTCTTGAGCTTTCATCCCCCTGAACTCTCTCTCTGTCTCCCTCCGGTTCGTGTTTAATCGCAAGCAAATGAGCCGAGTGAAAGAAGCAAAAAAAAAAATGAAAAAAAAAAAAAAAAAAAAAAAAACGATTCAGGAACTCGGGAATTTGCATGAAATATTCGAAAAATATGACAAGCTAGCAAACGTTGCCCCCAACGAAATCATCAAAAGTTGTCACTTTTCTTAAGCCATTGAGATGTTAAAAATAATAATAATTAAAAAAAAAACTGTTTTTGCAACTTTCCACGAGCTAGCTATACATTATCCTTTGTTCGTCCTAAAAAAAATGTACAGGGTGTTTAGCACTCGAGTCGAACTGGGGTCGTAAATCCGGTTCCCGTAAGGTTCGGTCGAAACCGCGAATGACAAGGACTTCCGTCCCTATTAATTCAAATGACGCCGCGGTGTTTCTTTAAATATTTATACCAATCAAATTAATTTTATCCGGAATACAATGTTTACGCAATGTAATATAATCAATGATGAAATAATATTTTTGTATGTAAATCACTGAGTAGCACTGAGTCAATGAATGAACGAATTTGATAATTGAGCTCTGAGAATATTTTTTTTTTTTTTGTCGGGAGCTAAAGGAAGTCTGCAAACTGGAAAGAGATTCTTTAATAAATCGAAAAAGCTCGAGAAAGTAACGGCGATGGGATTGTGGGCACGTTGCACCAAATTCCTCGAAGGTTCATTAGCTGCGCGACAAGATAGTAAATCGATGAATGAATGGAAACTTTTTTGAGACAAAGAGAGAGAGTCCTTTCAACCGTTATAGACCCATATTTACTAACGGGCTTACTAACGGGCGACCGTCAATAAACTAATAAATCAGGTTCAGGATAAGTTCTTTCAGGACTTGTTTCGTTTCGGACATCAGAGAATTTTTAATGTTTTTATGATCAGTTATTGCACAGGTGTTTTTTGATTTTTGCCACGACGAGATGGAACGCGAAAAATTAAATTTCTAAAAAAAAATTATAGGAAAAACCGATGGATCGACGTGGCTTTATCTATTTATTTATTTTTTTTTTTTACGGTCTTTGATTATAGAAGATCGTATTGATTTTTTATAATGAATGAAAGTTTGTTCTGTGACAAAGGCGTCTCACGCGACGCTCCATAGGCAAAATTAAAAAAAAAAAAATTTTAACTACAAATTTTTCATACAAATTGTCGTCTATGGAATTGACCAGAAAATAATCATTTCGATTATTTTCAATGAAAAAAAAAAAAAAAACGAATTGAACAATATTGATTTAAAAAAAAATCATAGCCATTTGTTTATGAAACGTTTTCGTTTTTTTTTTTTTGATTAAAGTATCTAATAGAAATTGCTCAGTTTATCGAAAATATTTTTCAGTGAAATTGTAAAAAATCTTACGACGCATGGAATATGAATTAAGTTGAATTAAAATCCGATCATAAACATAATTTTTTATATGAGAAAACAAGAAGGGCAAATGAATATTCAGGTCAAAGAAAATTGCAAGAAATTACGCGATCTAAATATAATTTTTTTTAAATTATAGTAAAGAGGAATTGGGTAGAATTGTAAATGTGCCGGAGGATAAATATTTAATTAATTATTGCATCGTATTCATGGCCTATCGTATTGCTTGCATAGCGGTATATATAGTGCACGAGGAGAGCATCGAGAAGTATAAGCTGACCCAATAAAAATGAATCGTGCGTTTCCTCCCGCCTTACTCTTCGAAACACCATCCTCTTATTATCTATCGATGTATAGAAATAAATAAATATATATATATATATTTCTATTTAAAAAAATATATATATATATATAATGCTCATGTACAAGAGACTCAATGAGGTACCTCAGTATGCTCAACCGCACCTTGTTCTTTGTCTGATGGCTCGTCGCGTCACTTTACATTCCCCATATAGCCAATGCATAAATTTATCCTTTCAACTCTATGCTCACTCGACTCGTACCATGGCCACAAGTCGAGTGTATGACATGCATACGTCGCAGATGAGATCAAAAGAAAGACGACAAAATTTCATTGCTCTCCCTCTCTCTCTCTCTCTGTGTGTCCTCAAATTTACGGTGTATGCATATTTATTAGCGCTCGAAATATTGGGCGGAGCTCGAAAGGATTTTTCATAATATTCTTTTGTCAAAGAAGAATTATACGCTCTACATCGAGCACGTGTGTAAAAAAATCTCTTTTAAGAGGCAAATTTTTGTTTGTTACGCTCCATGCAGTCGAGCACGGAGAGAGAGAAAAAAAAAAGAGAAAGTATTTTATTTCCCTCTTTCTGATGTAATTGTGACTCCAATTTAGGCTCATTCTTTTCGCAATCGTTCGAGCTTTTAAAGGAAGCTTGGTGCATCGAGTCGAATATTCAATTTTTCGTCCAGTTTTTTTTCGGCCATTTTTAAAGGTACTCGATATTGACGACAAAAAAAAATAAAGATCTGCATGAATGAGTCAAAGGGCTTTTCCCAAATCTACTCTCGCGGCGTTTTGAAAACGGTCCCGTTCGCTCTGAATTGCCGAAACGGGAGCAGAGAGTGGGGGAGGACCGATCCTACAAGTACCAGTCCTACAAGTGACCAGTTCTACAAGTTCGTTCCTACAAAGAGCGATCCTACAAGTTCGTTTCTCGAGATTAGTTTGAAAAGGTCCGATCCTACAAGTGGCGATCCTACAAGTTCGTTCCAACAAGGAGCGATCCTACAAGTTCGTTTCTCGAGATTAGTTTGAAAAGGTCCGATCCTACAAGTGGCGATCCTACAAGTTCGATCCTACAAGGAGCGATCCTACAAGTGCGTTCCTCGAGATTCGTATGACAAGGCCCGATCCTACAAGTAGCGGTCCTACAAGTTCGATCCTACAAGTGGCGATCCTACAAGTTAATTTCTAGAGATTCGTTCGAGAAGGTTCGATCCTACAAGTAGCGGTCCTACAAGTTCGATCCTACAAGTGGCGATCCTACAAGGAGCGGTCCTACAAGTTCGATCCTACAAGTAGCGGTCCTACAAGTTCGATCCTACAAGTAGCGGTTCTACAAGTTCTTTTGATTTGCTCAAAACGAATGTGGCAGACTGAAAATATGAAAATTGATGATTTTCAGTACGACGTCATGACGTCGGATTCGTTTTCAGCGACCCCGAAAACCCCCGAGTAACAAATTTCAAGCGAAAATCATCAATTTTCATATTTTCAGTCTGCCATATTCGTTTTGAGCAAATCAAAAGAACTTGTAGAACCGCTACTTGTAGGATCGAACTTGTAGGGCCGCTACTTGTAGGATCGAACTTGTAGGACCGCTCCTTGTAGGATCGCCACTTGTAGGATCGAACTTGTAGGACCGCTACTTGTAGGATCGAACCTTCTCGAACGAATCTCTAGAAATTAACTTGTAGGATCGCCACTTGTAGGATCGAACTTGTAGGACCACTACTTGTAGGATCGGACCTTGTCATACGAATCTCGAGGAACGCACTTGTAGGATCGCTCCTTGTAGGATCGAACTTGTAGGATCGCCACTTGTAGGATCGGACCTTTTCAAACTAATCTCGAGACAACGAACTTGTAGGATCGCTCCTTGTAGGAACGAACTTGTAGGATCGCCACTTGTAGGATCGGACCTTTTCAAACTAATCTCGAGAAACGAACTTGTAGGATCGCTCCTTGTAGGAACGAACTTGTAGAACTGGTCACTTGTAGGACTGGTACTTGTAGGATCGATACCCTCTCGAAATGGTTTTACAAATTTGTCCCGTGAAATTCGGTGGTCGTGATGGTGATTGTCGGTTGGTCACAGAGGGATATATATATACATAGACGGTCGTTGAATGAAACGCGGTCACAACCGCGCATCACACAAAGCCAAGCCACGCGAGACACAGAGAGAGACAGATGGACAAATCTCGTAGTTTCGTTGTGTGTGAGTATATGTGTGTGTGTGTGTGTGAGAGAGAGAGAAAGAGAGAGAGGAGGAGGAAAACGAGAAATTACGGTCGCGAACCGCGAAACCGCGCTTTATTCCACGATATGTTCGGGTATAGAGAACGGAATGTCGAAAAAGCTCGTTTCACAGAGATCAACGTGGTAAATCCACACGAGAGATAAGGGAAGGCAGAAAAAAAATTCAAACGGTCGTTGCTTCGAAAATTGTCCGAAAATTGACTCTCCCAATCCTTTTTTTTTCATCCCCTACGGGTGGTTTCAATCCGAAATTGCCCGCGAGCTCCCAATGATTTTATTGCCCAACAAAGGAGATCGTACTGATATTTCAAAAAATTTAATATTCCTCCTCTTAAAAAAAAATTATGCGCCGCATCGATAATGATTTACAAAAAAAAAAAATCCAATTAATTCGTTAATTAGATCGTGACGTTTATCAAACTATTCCGGGAAAATCGAATTTCCGATACACGACGTGCATATAAGATTTTCTTAGAACCGGAAGTACACATCGTCCCACGCGAAGTAAAAAATAAAATAATAAAAAAAAATACCAAAGGTCGAGAGGAAGAAACACGTGTCTATTTCTTCGGAGCTCGGTATGCAAATGTGCGTGGGTCGAATGAACTTTTTATATTAAAAAAAAAATTGATTCTCCATTGAGGAAAATGCAATAAAGATGCATATGTGCTCTCGAACGAGCTCGATTCGCTTCAACTTCACCCTCTCTCTCTCTCTCTCTCTCTTTTTCTCTCTCTCTCTCTCTCTTTCTCTCTCTCTCTCTCTCTTTCTCTCTCTCTCTCTCTCTCTCTATCTCTCTCTCTCTCTATGTTTAGCACGTGCATCGCGAGCAATTCTCGCGACGACACAGAAAGAACGACGAGAGCAGCCACGTAAAAGAGAAATGTCAGTGAATAAAAGTTAAAAATAAAAGAAAGAAAAAAAAAATACGGCAGAGGAGAAATAGATTGAAAAAAAGGTCGAGCCTCGACAATTACGGAGTGAGCGTTCTCTTTGATGAAAAACAAAATTGCTCTTGCGTAAATGAAGGTTTATATGGCAATATATGCTGTACATGACGATGGAACGCTGCGTATGGTAAAATCATACATGGACTTTAACCCTTTGAGGGGCACATTTTGGCATTTGACGGGCGCAGGTTGAACAGCGTATGTACCACTGCCCCGCAATGCGTTAAAATGACTTTTCATTCGGATCTGAATCTTTTTGTGTAGCTACGAAAATATAGATCCATACCGAGTCCTAAAAGAATTTTTAAAAAATCCAACATTCAGCATTATGATTAAAAAAAATTAGCCAATGCATTGCAATCGCTTCCCGAAGGATTCGCGAATCATCCACACCCTGTCCTCATTCTCATTGTATAATCGTTCAAGCTTCGGATTCCCGCTTGATTCATCGAGCTGAGACATTTTTTTTTGTTTCACCGATTTTCAAACTCGAACCATCGAGATTTTTTCCAACTTTTTCCCTTTCAATTATTTTTCTCGTGTTTTGTCGAAGTAGCCTTTATATGACTAACAACAATTGAGATATCGGGAATACTTTTTTACGTTTTAATTTTTTTTTTTCTATCCTCAATTCTCTCGTCGTTTGTCCTAATATTTTAATTGTTACAAGCACACGTCGATGTTCTCGATGATTATTACTTTCAACGAAACGAAAATTAAAAAAAAATACATTCGCGCGCTCGCGGAGACTCGTGTGTATTATGCAGATTGTATATATATATATACATCTTTCTATTTATTTGTATGGCTCGATAAATTGACAAACTGTTAATTAAATTACGATTTTTATCCAATTAACGTATCCAACGAAGCGCCGTGTTTTTATCGTGATGACATTCTCCAACGGTTTAAACGTGCGTTTTTGTACGATATCGAATAAATGTTTGCAAATTTTCACGAGTTCCCGCACATATATCGGGAATTCATTTTTTTTTTTTTTTTTAATTTCTGCAATCTTTCACCGGGCACGTTCTACGAGTTAATTAGTCCCTGTTTGGTCAGTGAAAATATTTAAAATGTTGCACGGAAAAATATTAAATAGCCACAAATTCACATGACCCAATTTTTTGTCTCGTAAAAATATTTTATTATAAATAAAATATGTATATTTCATACAATTTTTTTTATCGAATATGTATTATCGTATTTAAAAAAAATGTATAGCTTTCCCGATTGAAATGGAATTTCATTGAAAAAAGATTTTTTTTTTTTCCAAAATTCATTTACGTTCTGCGAAATATATATCGATAATTCTTCAGCATACATTCAACATACGCGTAGATCCTTATATGCCATCCTAATCTCTAAAAAATCGTCTGAATTTTGACTTGAAGAAAATTGAAAGCGTACCTGAATCTGAACAGCACTATACATTAGGGTGTTTCGAAAAGAAAAAATTTTGATTTTTCATGTTCCCACCCCTCAAAACTTGAGTTTTGATAGAAAAAAAAAATTACCACGAAGAGGGAGATCTGTAGTTCAATTGGAAGCCGCCTCTCATTGGACGTTTCTAATTATAACAGCCAATTAACGTCTATGACGAACTTTTTGGAAGGAAAAATTTGAGACCATGAGGATTGTATTTCGAATTGAAAAAAAAAAATTTCAGTAAATAAACTTTTGTTTATTCCTAATTTCTAATTTTTCATAAAAAATTCTAAACAATTTTAAGTTGAACAGCTTTGTTCTGACACCATCGTGTTCTAAATGAAAATTTGGATCGATTTTATTCGTAACAATAATTTTGCGACTTAAAATTGTTTATTAATTGTCACAAACAATTCGTATCTGGTTAAATTTTTTTTTCGTGATAATTTTTTTTCCTTAACTCAAATACGTACTTCATGGTTCTTTATTCTCTTGCTGAAATAGCAAATCATTAGTCTCAGGGAAGATCGTATATAAGGAAATTTATTCACCTTCAACAATTATTCCGCTATGACTATGCAAAAAAAAACGTAAAATGTCATTTATTTATGTATTTTCGGTAAAGACTGATGCCAGCACGCCTTCTTACACGTGGCATACGTCTTTCGGTGGAAATCAGCGACTAAAAGTATATATTGCGCTTGATCTCTATCCTTACATCCGGAAAAAAGATCTAGTTGTAACTAAAATAGTAACTATTTGTTGTAACTAAATTTTTTTCTTTGTCTCACGGCCTAATAGGACTCTATTTATTGTAAATATTTTTTTAAAAATTGATTCGATTATTTTTGCCTAGTTGGAAAAAATAGTCCAGTTATTTGGACCAAATGACTGTTTATTGAATTTAACTATATTTATTATTGCGAACGTATGAAATGTTTATTTAAATCAACATTTTTTAAATTTGCATTTAGAAAAAATGCATTTGACTCAAATAAATATCTATTCAAGGCAATTATATTATTGTTGCAAACTTTTGTACCCTAAAATATAAACAAAAACGAAATATATCATTTGCAAAATGGTTCCATACGCACATAGAAGAATTACACTGGAAAAAAAAATCCTGCACCGATTTTTCTCGATAGGATTTTTCCTCCTCGACTGGAACTCGAACCTGGGACCTATCTTATACTTACCTATCCTACCTAACATGCTATACCCACTACGATATCGACTGTTTATTAACTATGGAATTTTATATCATGTATTTGACTCGGCAGAGAACACTTGATCCGTTGTGTGTTGGGAGCTACTCAAAAGATGGTGGTTGTCCCGTCTTCTGCCTTTTATTTCGTATAACCATGTCGGTTTTGAAAGAAATTACAAAATTGAATGTGGCGAATCCAATATGGTGGATCGAAAATGCTAAAAATGTCATAACTTGTCAGATTTATTCTAACTATATATTCAGACGTTTTTTTGGTCGGTGAACACGAATTTAAGGTCTAAATTACAAAACTCAATATGGCGGATCCGTTATGGTGAATCGAAAATTCTCAAAATGACATAACTTGTCAGATTTCGATCTTACTCAGTACTGAGGGGTTTTTCGGGTAATTGCACATGAATTTGACGTTGAAATTACAAAATTCAATATAACGGATTCAATATGGTAGATCGAAGATTCTCAAATGCCATAACTTGTCAGATTATAATTGAAAATTTCCAATGCATCAATTACTGCAAAAATATCGAACGAGATGCAAATAAAACACGTAAATGATCCAAGGGAATTGAGAAAAAATGCACGAAAAATAAATTGGATATATATGAATATAGTTCATTTAACTACATTTTTTTTTTGAATGAAAGCAAATGAAAAAATGTAGTAGGAGCAAAAAATTTTTTATTACCTTACTCTTTTAAATTAATATTAACTAAAATACATTAATTAATTAGAGACCAATATCGCACAATATTTCAATCAAGCAAATATTCGTTTAGACTTAATAAAATTCTAGTTATTTCAAAGGAAGAGAAATTGAATATATAAATATACTAGTACATTTTAGATCCTTTTTTCTGGGTGATAGTTAATAATGAATCAAATTCCGCGCACAAAGCTACTTTTCGTTCAGCAATATCGTCTACAACTTTTAAATCATTGAGGATTCTTTTTATTTGAAATACAATCCCCATGTTATCAAATTTTTTTTCTTCCGAAAAGTTTATTGTAGACGTTAAATTCCCTGTTATAATTAGAAACGTTCAATGAGCGGCGCCTTCCACTTAAGCTACATACAGAGCTCCCTCTTCGCGAGGATGTTTTTTTTCTATCATAACTCAAGTTTTGAGGAGTGGGAGCATGAAAAATCTAATTTTTTTTTAAACACCCTAATATATATAGTCAGAGAGAAGTGAATACAACCCTCTCTTCCAGGCCCTAAAAATCCTTCGATCTTTTTATCCCGAGATAAGTCAAAGTCTCAAGAAAAGTTAAAAAAAAAAAAAAGAAACAATTCTCTCGGGTTAATCTTTGAGCAGTTTCAGCGTCTCGTTATAGCTCGTAAAACGCCTCGAAATCATATATTCCCTCACGAATAATTCCTATGGCTTATAGCTCGAAGAAAAACTAAATTTTTATTAAAAAAAAAAAAAAATACTACAGTCGAGAAGACCGAGGGATTATGTTGAAATTTACACATCGATGATTATAGAGCGTAGAAGAGATCGTGGGAATTCGGGGTCACGGTTGTTGCTTACGGGGTCTCAAGGTTCCTTTACGTGTATAATATGCATCAAGAGACGCGGTAGCGTCTCGACGCCGAGTAATTAAATAATTCAAGTATATACCTATATAGTCAGGGCGATTATGATGTTGAGCGAGAGTGAAGAAAACAATGCATTCACGAGGACTTTATACTTCCGAGGGATGTAAATTCTATTGTCATACATGCCAATAGATATACATCTTAAATAATTTTTACATCACTTCCGGATGTGTAATCAATATATCAATCAATATTATAATATTGTAATTAATTTCTCGAATTATGTCCTAAAATAAAAACCCTTTCACAGCACACTCCGGAACCCCAAAAGAAAACTTTTTGTTTTCCTCCTCAATTTCTTTGATTTAACTACAACTTTTTTTTTTTCACACCATTGAGGCGTCTGATTGCACGATTGTTTGACTACCCGTCTCAGGCTCGCGTATTAAAATGTCCGCGAGGGTTACAACGCTCACGACGTGATCGTAAAAAAAAAAAAAAATAATAAAAAAAGTGCCTATGCATACGCATACATTAGAAAAAGGACATTGGAGTAGGTGGAAGGATATTGTCGGAGGACGAAGGGTGCGGGTCACGATGAGAGTAAAGGGGTCTCGCGGGACAAAACTATATCCTCAGTCGCGAGGTTCCCTTTTCCACGTGTACCATTATACACCTTCGAACCGCAAACCGGAGTCACGCTAGCCTGGCTCTCGGTATCTACATCCGGTATACACGCTCAGACCTCTCAATGCACAAGCAAAACGAGCCCTCGGCTTTGGCATTGCTTTCGCTCCTGTCTCAAAGTATAGCTTATACATATTATGAACGCACTATATATACCGGTCAAAAGTATAATCGAACGACCCTAAAATTCCGAAAAATTCATCGAGGTAAACGTAATTATTCTTTTTTTTTTTTTTCGTACAGCTTCCTCGAAGAAAGTTGAAAAAAACTTGTTTTTCTTTTCAACATTCATTACTTTTTGGGGCGACCACGCGTCCTTGAGAATTTATTTATTTATTTATTTTTTTGGACTTTACGAGCAAGAAATCGGTTCCATATTACGAAATTTCCTGGATTCGGTTTTATTCGTTCTCTGGTTTAAAAACAAACGAAAAAAAAAATGTAAATGACGATTGGCAACGATTTCCGGGTGTATAGACATTTTTAATTACTCATTATTCTCGCGGATACTTTGATTTCTAGAAATTGTAATTTTACTTTTTATTGATAGGTATTAATGCACGTAGCTTATCAATTATATCGAGCGACAATAACAAGCAAAGGGTCTCGATGCCAAATGAATAATCTTTTGTTAATATTATTGCAAAGATTCGAGCAAAGTCACCCGTGAGGATCTCAAAATCCCCCCCCCCCCCCCTCCCCTTATTTATGTGTATTATGACTTTAATGAGCTTAGCCGTGCTCGTTAGAGCGTAAAATAAAAGCGTTTAAAAATCGTCGTTCCACGGAACCGGAAGGACGAAAAATCGTCGAAGGGAAGAGAGAACGAGCCAGGGAGATTGTGAAATAACAGTCGATTCGTGCGCTCGAGCGGTTACGAGCTAATGTCCAGGATTAATTTTGGGATATGTTGGGAAAAAGGTCTCTCACCTTGTGGAGATATATCGAGCCAACCCGTCCGATAATTGCTAGCTCGAGCTCTCACTATATATGTACATATTCAAGTATATACTCGTGTACAAGACTTTGAGGATGAAAAAATCGTTTATATACCTACACGCTCGCGCGAACAAATCCCTGAAAGGTTAGGTGAGTGGGCCTTTCGTTATCCTAATACTTCTGTTCCCCCATCTAATCTTTTTGCTTCCTCATAGAGGAAGCTTTGTTTTCGTGAAAAAAAAAAAAAACAATTCGAGATTTTCATGCCAACACGTTCAAAATGTAAACATTGAGAAAATACATTAAAAAAAAAAATGTTCGTATATACGAGTTTATGTGATAAAATCAGTGTCCACGCTCTAATTTTCGTAGATTTAAAGCTCTATGAAGCCCAAACTTTTTACACAAATAGTTTGAGAGATAAGGATGAGTGCGGTATTGAATTTGGCAAGAGTCCTTTGAGGGGTTCAGATTTATTATAAAATTTTTAAATTTTCGATAAATTTTCACGCTTTAATTTTCGTAAATTTGGGGCTATGAAGCAGAAACTTTCTTTACATAAATAGGTCGTGGGACAAGGATGATTGGTATTGAATTTGGTACGATTTCCTCGAGGGATTTAGACTTTATAAAATTTTGAAATTTTCAAAAAATGTATGCCCACGATCTAATTTTCGTAAATTTAAAGCTAGGAAGTCCATACTTTTTACACAAATAGGTCATGGGACAAGGATGATTGGTATTGAATTTGGTGAGAATTCCTCAAGGGGTTTAGATTTCATAAAATTTTGAAATTTTCGATAAATATCTACGGTTTATAATTTTCGGAAATTTGAAGCTATCAAGCCCAAACTTTTTACACAAATAGGCCATGGGACAAGGATGATTGGTATTGAATTTGGTGAGAATTCCTTCTCTTTCAAGGGCAGTGGCACTCCTTGAGTATTTTTCGATCGAATTCAATATTTCAATATTTTTTTTCTCAAAAAGTATGCATTTTTGAAAAACATGACGAGAGAGCTTTTTTGTTCAAAATTTCATGCAGAATACAATAACATTTTTTTTTGTTTAGAAATTTAAAATTTTTTTGCTTGAGGTCCGCCATATTGACGCCGCCATCTTGAATTTTTCAATTTTGACTTTAGATTTGTAATCGGCGGCCCCAAAACCATAAGAACATGGTAAGAACAGTTTGATAAAATTTCCAGTTTAATTGCGCCCCTGAAAGAGTTAAGGACTTCAGATTTTATAAAATTTCGAAATTTTCGAAAAATGTATGTGCCCTCCAACTTTTGCAAATTGAACATTATCGGGCTCAAACTTTTTACACAATTAGTCCGTGGGACAAGGATGATTGGTATTGAATTTGGTGAGAATTCCTCAAGAGGTTTAGATTGTATAAAATTTTTTAAATTTGCGATAAATGTCTACTCTCTAATTTTCGTAAATTTGAAACTATGACGCCCAAATTTTTACCCAAATACCTCGTGGGACAAGGATGATTGGTATTGAATTTGGTGAGAATTCCTTAACAGCTTCAGATTTGATAAAATTTCGAAATTTTCGAAAAATGTATGTGCGCTCCAACTTTTGCAAATTGGACATTATCAAGCCCAAACTTTTTACACAAATTGTCCGTGGGACAAGGATGATTGGTATCGAATTCGACATGAATTCTTCAAGGGGTTTGGATTTTAGAAAATTTCGTAATTATCGACATCCTGCTCCGAAAAATTGTGCGAGAGGTTTCGCGATTAAAGATAAAACAAATATTTTACAAAGCAATGAAAAAAGGAACTTTGTCGATTCAACGATAACTCTTTCCCCGAGAATTTTCGATATAATGATTTTTTTTTAATAATAAATAATACAGATGGAATCCTTGTTGTTTGAAATTTTTGCTTGGAAATATTTGCCTTTTTTTTGACAAATCTAGTATTTTTGTCGAGTGGTCAAGCACGTTATTCGCGCGAAGACGAGACCAGGGTCTCGTCCATCGTTGAACAGAAACTTTTTTTCTTTGGTTTTGTAATGAATATGTGGAGTCTCGATGCCTGTGCATAGGAGTATGTAGAAGTAACGGAAACGGCACCCGCATATGATGCTCTGGGACATTCACAACGGGGACATCCAAAGAACAGGAAATATTACGACGAGAAAAAGAGAAAGAAAGAGAAAGAGAGAGAGAGAGAGAGAGAGGAAGAGGTGGATAGGATAAGGAAACGAACGGGGGTAATTACGATAGGTATGCACCGTTGAATTTTCAGTTGAGGCTTCGTACTCACATGCTATACATATATATATATATATAAATTGAGTTGAAAGCTCTCATTTGGCTGAGAGTCCAGGGTTGGTATGGTAAAAGTTATGGTAAAAGCCCCTGCATTAAAGAACCGCAATATCCTCACCTGGTCTAGCAACCTTACAAAGAGAAAGAGAGAGAGAGAGAGAGAGAGGGAGAGAAGGAGATTATTTTACCTAGCCATCTTGATATGATGTGTTGCATTAACTATATATGTTTACATATATATATAGTCAACCTAACCGCAGCCCCTTAGTTACTTCCGCTTTGCAGAGCGTTATTTATACGTGCTCGAGACAAAAAAAAGTCCCATGAATTTTTCGTAATGTATATTAAAAAAAAAAAAAAAAAAAGGGAGGCATACACCTATATCATGGTGACATTTATATTCTCATATTTCATCGAAATGATACTAATCCGAGGCTAATTATAACGGATTATAAAGTTTAAAGAACTTTGCTACAATTTTTCACGCTTCTCGCCCAATTTAGACGCAACAATGAGGCTGCATGATTTATGAAATGTAACTATATTACGTAATATTATTCGTATATTTTTAATTGATAATTATCATTGACAGATTATACTGTCAATTCTTATCAGGCTAACCGTCAAACATTCTTGTATGACTAGCCGAATGGAATATCACAATGACGATGAAGAACACACCCGACCTTCTATCCTCGTAATTTATATCATACATATATATAGCATGAACTTATCAAACGAGTCATTGCACCGTGAATTGAGAGCGATCTCGTGAGCGTTAATTAGAATCGAGGACAATTTCGCGTCTCCGCTATAGCCTTGCACGGTAACGCTCATACGACAAACTCGAACGAAATTTACGCGAATTAATTTAACAATTATTCCTGAAATTCTACACCAGCGAAAGAAAAAAAAAAAAAAAAAAAAAAAAACAGTCGGACCAAACGAACGGCTGCCCCGACTAAAAGAAACTTTTTTTTTAAATTCCAATTTCGTTTTCGTTGTCATTTTTTTTTCGATCGATATTTTTTGAAATGCACTTTGAACACAACAATTTTGTACTGTTCGTAGACTTTTTTTTCTACTCGTGTTTAAATTTCACATATGAATAAATATTGCAGGAGCGAGCGATTTTTTTTCTGAAGATTTTTCAGGTTTCTACGATAAAAAAATGTTTACAATGAGATGAAAAATAAATATTACCGGACAATTTTAGTCTGAAAATTCTTCCTCGCTAAATATCGTTTGCATACGTATGTTTGTGTGTGTGTAAATTTTTGATATCTCGTGGACCGGTGTATACAGAGGGGAAAACTCGACGAGGCCGGAAAAAAGGGATTGCTGACTCGTGTCTTTGGACAGTGACAGCTCCTCGTCTCTTTTTTTCTGTGTGTTTTATCGCTCTATCTCTCTCTCTCTCTCTCTCTCTCTTTCTCTCTCTTGGTCGTACCACACCTCTCATCTTCACGGTACTTTCCTCTCTCATGAATTCTTAATTCGACACTAAGTCTTTCCTATATATATGTATATATTCCTAAGTCAAGTACTGTTGAGGCTAACACTCTCGACGCTGCAGTTCGAACGTAAAATCCGAACTCGCTCCTCGAGGAAAAGCCTCTCCTATTTGCTCCATTTCATTTCCTCCCCTCTTCGTTCACACTGAAATCGAACCCAACTGGGTATTTCACTTATGTAACTCAAAAGTGGAATCGAATGAGTTATCGATTTGACGGTCAGGCCACATGTTTTACGAAAGTCCGAGTACTCAAAGTAATGTTGCAAATTAATCGATCTTAAGATATATAGTCCTCGTGCAAATGCGCTTATAATGAGAATTTGTTGAAATTTATAGTGGACGAAGAGAATGCTAGTACCCAACTTATCGTGAAATTTTAAGCAGATTGACCGTTCCCAACTCGAGATATTCAATGTCAAAGTTAGCAGCCATTATACGTGTAGAGCATATATAGCAAGCATTATGCTGTTCCCTGATACTAGCTGGGTTTTTTAAATATTACAACTAAACGCGTAACCAGATTTTGATAAAAAAAAAAATTGTAGACGGGAGAGGACTATTATTCACATGTTAGGAAAAAAGAACAAAATTATTAACCGTTTCGTTTACGAACGACGATCACAAAAAGAATGCAATATGAATGAAAATTCGACGCGTAAGCTGCATATTCTATGGTGTTAATGTATCTGAATATATGCACGGTTCCATGTGTAACAGCCATTTCTGTACAGACTCAATCAAAAGTTCGCTGGATATGACCGCACTAGGGCCGTGTATATTTTATCATGTATTAAATAGGAAACTATTGTAGCACGAGGACTACCTTAAGGTAGTAGTCTGGTAACTTAAGCCGATTTTCATGTCTTTTTTGGAGGGCGTTTTTTTTTTGTAGGAACATAAAAATGAATCATTTTGGATATTTAGGATGTTTTTATTTACATATTAAAGATACAAAAAACATTTTCTTGAAAAAATTTAATACTCTATTATTATTATTATTATTATTATTATTATTGATCGAAGTTGGCACCTCGAAAAAAAAGCGCGTGGGTGGCCCCGGTGATTTTGGCTCTTGATGTTATCTGAAATCAAAAATTCTTGATAATTCTTAATCTATAGACATGTCATTTTGGTCGAAACTACTGAAGTTAAATTTCATGGATAAATGACAAAATGGCGGACTTTGAAAAAAAAAGTCCTTTTATTTTAGCAAAGAAGGGGTTGTAAAATAAAAAGTTAGGGGCGAGAAAATTTCTCGGTAGTTCCGACGAGAATGACATGTCTATAGATTAAGAATTATCAAGAATTTTTTATTACAGATAACATCAAGAGCCAAAATCACCGGGGTCACTCACGCGCTTTTTTTTCGAGGCGCCAAATTCGATCAATAATAATAATAATAATAATAATAATAATAATAATAAACTATTAAATTTTTTCAAAAAAAGTTTTTTTCGTATCTTTAATATGTAAATAAAAACATCCTAAATATCCAAAACGATTCGATTTTAATTTTCCTACAAAAAAACGCCGTCCAAAAAAGACATAAAAATCGGCTTAAGTTACCAGACTAACTCCTTAAGGATGTATCGGACGTATCTTCCCAACCAAAAGTGACTTTCGTCGACAATATTGTATACTTCATGATAAGATAAAAATCGGAAAAAATTCATCCACAATAAAGACGATAAGATCAATTTTAAATAATAATAATGCCAAAAAGTTATCAATAAATTGTTTAAACAAAACATTGTTTAACAAATTTTTAGGGAAAGTTTTTTTTTGACACGTGAAATGAATTCGTAGATTTTTCTGATTGCGCGTGAATTTTTTTAAAATTTCCTTATCATTTTGAAATTTCGGTTTCCGAAAATTTTTTAATTTTGAAAAATGAAGGAAAAATCGTGAATTTTGGATATGTTTTCGTGAAAACGTTGTATATTACAAATAAGAAGTTTCCAGAGCATTGAACGAACAGTTTCGTAAATACAACCTTTACAAATTTCCGAAAACCGAAATTTCAAAATGATAAGAAAATTAAAAAAAAAATTCACGTGTAGTCAGAAAAATCAACGAATTCATTTCAGATAACAAAAAAAAATATTCCCTAAAAATTTGTTCAACAATGTTTTGTTTAAACAATTTATTGATATAACTTTGTGGCATTATTATTATTTGAAATTAATCCTCTTATCGTCTTTATTGTGGTTGAAATTTTTCCGATTTTTATCTTATCATAAAGTATGCAATATTGTCGACGACAGTCACTTTTGGTTGGGAAGGTACGTCCGATACATCCTTAAAATACAAACAAAATGTATCTCTGTATCTGTAGATCCACCAAAAAATGATTTTTAACATTTGCATCCATAAAAAATTGTAGCAAGAGATTGAAAAAAAAAAAAAAAAAAACTAACGAGGATTCACGGGGAACAATTTGGCAGGAAATTCCCCATACAAAAACACGAGTAGAATTTTTCCACCCGCGATCGTTTTGTATTCATCGTGGAGCTCGCGGGGCTCGCGGGAATGCTACGCGAGTGTCGCGTGTTAAACAAGACACGTTTTTAAGTTCGTGAACGATTGAGAGAATCCCGACAATACAACGGGCGTATCCGTTTTTTTTTTTTTTTTTTTTTTTTTTTTTTTTTTTTTTTTTCGTCGTCACGTTTACCCATGTGACTTTTCCTTTTAACGCTTCACTCTGGCATAATAAAAAAAAAAAGATTCCTGACAAAGGCAACGGTCTCCCTAAAATCTCATTCTGAGTCTTCGAGGCTCACGCGTTTTCTCGATCATTCGCTAGTCGCTAGCCTGACTGAACCAGGCAAGTATCAGAGAAACGAAAATACATTATTTTTTTCTTCGAGTTTTCCTTCTTTCAAAAGTTTTCCCACTTCCGCATTAAAAAAAATTTCACAAAGCTATCCAAGATCCTGTACGAAACAATCATTCCCGATACCAATTTCTTATTCTTCATCATATTGCGCGCCATCGTCCAAGTAGCGAATGATCGTTTTTGTTAATATTTTTTTTTTTTTGAATTGATCGTCTCTTCCACGAGACCTATTAATTTATATTCCTAGCTCGAGTGCGATTGACACGTGGAGAGATTGCGATGAAAAGAGTTGGGGAATAAAGTATTCGAAGCACACACGAGAACGTACTCTGGCAAAAGCTTCAGGTGGATATTGCGATGTGTGTGTGTGTGTGTGTGTGTGTGTGTGTGAATTCTCCTTCTTTCCTTAAAACTTTTCTACCTTGAATATACATCGGCTTTCAGGGAATGAAAAGAAGGACACAACTCGGCAGTTTTGAGCGTCAAATTGTGGGATCGAAGCGTCCTTTTGTTAGCTAGCGATCGATTTGTACTTCACTTTACTCCTCGTTGGAACGATCAACTTTTCGAGCTTTCAGAGCTCTCCCTCACTCTCTCTCTCTCTCTATCCCTCTTCATCGAAACTTTGCCCGGGATATACTCGGCGAGAGTTCAGACGGAAATTCATATCCCCCGTATACGCGTCCTAGCCCCTTGCACGAAATTCATTTCTCCCGACAAGACTGACGTTTGATTAAGTCAATCTTCCCTACGAGAGAGTGCTCGATCCTAAAAACCGCTTCAACGAGATCCCCCACACGATATCATCGCTTGAGATTTGGAGTTTTCTTTTTTTTTTTTTTCTTCTTTCGCGCATATTTCAATTACTATACGAGAGTTGAGATAGTCAAGTTTCATCGAAGAGAGACGATCAGGAAGCTAAGGATCAGGGCAAGTTTAATTCTTTCATGGGCACTGTGCAAGGAAAACTTCGTTAAAGTTTCATTTTCCGCAAGGGATAGATCGTAGGACCTGGATCGCCGTTCGTAAGGAGCGATTGAACGTTTGTGATTCTCCTCCTTTATTTCCGAATCATCGGGGGCCCTGAATTTCAGAAAAATCTACAACCGTACGGAGATCAGGAAAATTTCATTAAAGAGATACAGGGGCAATGTTACTACGATGTCATATGAACAAAGGGGGAAAAAGCATTGAAAGCGTTTGGTGGTGAAAAAATGGATTCCTGGCTCGTGTGCCCTTTTTGGGCCAGCGAAAGTTTTCGTCAGCTGGTACTCGGGCACTGCGGAATCCACAGTGGCGCTGCAATATAGGACCCCCATGAACAAAAAAAATTTATAATTTCAAGGAGTGGAGGGTACCGATATGCGTATGATACGGGCCTGGTGCTTTGTTGCCATTGGTTAGTAAGAAGGTTAGGTCTTTCGGTCAGTGCTCGAGGCTCCTGTGCTCGAGCTCAGTCAGTGCCCGAGGTCCGACTGTAATTCCTGAATATTTCCTTATACCGCAGAGGGTATAGAGAAATAAATGTATCAGCCAACAGGCAGCCTTCGCGAATTCTGACGAAGATCATAGCCGTTTCGTTGCAACCATTGATGGCCGCAGGGTGAAAAGTTTTTCGCGCTTATATACAATCTAAATGAGATAATTCCGGCAACTTCTCATATATCGGAGAGATATCTCTCGGGACGTGGAAAAAAAAAAGTTATTTGAACCAGCATGCAGGGATAACCTTGCTTGTCCGCAGAAACAAAAAAAAAAATTATGACTGGTTCTTGCGAATAAATTAATTCGTTGTTTCTCCCAAAAACTTCGTCTCGCCTCGCATATGCATGTTCAGTTCCAGGAGAAATTTCATTGCGAACGATTGAGAAGCGTTTATTCGAGCCCAAAATACCAATATATTCTTAACGATACGGTCCTAACTCGTTATAAGCCCATTGAGAATGTATACTCGCGTAGAGGGACAATATTCCACTTCACCGAGCAAAACTCACCGCAACGCTTCACTCCACGTGTTCTACGTGGTAATATATACTTTAGCATGATTCGAGCATACGCATTCCCGACGAGGAATGCTTCTTCTCTGTTTTTTTTTTCATACATCTTACGTACACCAAACTATATACACGTACAAATGCATCGGTAGTAGGAGCATTGTTACACATAGATATATATAGAATTCCGTAAATGGAATAATCTACCTGAGTGAGCTCGAGTTACGAAAACCGATACGGAGCAAGAGCGTGGCTGATAAAGAGATAAGGGCGTAAACCAACGTACGAGAGATTATTGCGTCAAGAGTGCTTTTGGTAGTCGAGAAGACGCCCTCGATGAGACAATATATCGCGTCTGACGAGAGTTATACTTTCTCTGAATGTTACTTTGTCGCCAAAAAAGAAAAGAAAAAAAAAAATGGCTCTGATCGCAAAAATATCGTACGAAACGAAAATCGTAAATAGTGGGTCAGACAAATATCGATTTTTCGATCCACATTTATTAAAATTAATTTATTAAACTTGATTCGTTTCATTGTGCTCTCAGATTGCAAGGATGCCGAAGGAAAGATGCAGATTCGCGATGACGAAACGAAGAGCGATAAGGAAATCGTTGGGCATGGGAATGACGACGAGCAACCGAGGAGTGATCAGGCTCAGCAAACGACGCCAGGTAATATTGGGAACTCACAAATGTCACCCTGACCTCTGGCGGCCAAATTTCCAAGTACTTCTCACCAGTTGCTGCCTAATGATTACCATGCGAATTTGTCACTTTTTAACAATAATTAAAAATCTGCTGCTTTATTACAAGAAATAAATCATAAATAAAGATCGAGAAGACATAGTCGATATTTGATGCGAGGGCATGAGATTTTCATCACACGCAGAATATGAATAATCGTTTTAGTTATGTCGTGTGAACACAAGCGACGTGACTTTCAATTTCATAACTTATGAAATATGGACAATAATTTATACATAAAACATTTTTCATGTCATGCTTGATATTTTAACTAATAATTTATTGTTCGAACGCATTTATTTGGCCGAAAAGTGACGGGAATTTTTTAAAAGATTTTGAGGTTAAGCATGGGATGTCATGTAGGTTCATTGTAATCCTTATGGCGATAATCACTCGATCCGTATCCAATTTGCGCAGTGGATTCTATCCACGCATAATCCTCAACGGTAATAAACCCCATTGTCAAATCTTACTACAAAAATCCCATTTTGCCGAAAAATATGCGATAATCCAGTGTTTACAACTGTTCCCTATGCTGCCCCATGCTAACTAGAGCTGGCTACTGGCAACGAACTGGAGAGAAGACGCCATATTGGATACGCCCCGCCTCCGTGTTGATTCCCAATAGCTTGAAATTATTATTGCGTCTCAATTTTACGGTTTATTAGAATCGAAAAGAATGGTACAAGGATACGGCGAGAGGAAGAAGAGTCAATCCAGAGCAATGATCAGAAATCGATAGCCCAGAACTCACGAGCTAATGATTAGGAGAATTATGGAAAATTATCGTTAAAAGCTGACACCCCCCCTATATATGAAAGCATTCATAGAAATTGATCTTCGTTATTCGTAGCAAATTCGCCCTTTCGCACTATCCCAACCGGCTATACAGCTGATTCCTCCGAGTCAGCATCAAAATCCCCTCAATCAATGACACTCCGTTGAATTATTCTTGCAGATCTCCATCAACGCTACCTCGTGGAGACGATAACGATGACAACGGTCACGGAGCGTCGAATAGTACGCGAGATAAGCGAGGAGGAAACTAGGCCAGTGAGCTGCGAGAATAACGACGCTATAAATGCCAACGAGTCCATCGAAAATACGAAAATCTTGACCGACGACAAGAGCACCGAGACAATTTCACGATCGAATCACGATGACAACGAGAACAACAGCGATAAAGCGTTGCAGCGAAGATCCGAGGATTCCGCGAACGATGAGACTGCGCATCGGCAGCCGCGCGAAGTCAACGATCCGTCGGAATTGTCACTGACATTCAAGCTCGGAAATGTTTCACTGGGTCTTGGCAACAGTCTGAAGCCAAATTCCGCGGTACGTCAGTTATTCCCGGATCCGCGTTTCATTTCACCGCCACCGGCACCCACCAAAGCTATCGCGGTTACACTGAATCTCAGCCACGACGAGGCGACCGACAGCGACAGCTCGGAGGCTCAAAAGTTTCTCATAACGACCGAGAGCCTGCGTCTCTTTGACGCCGTTAAACGTTCCAAAATTGCGAGCACGCGGAGCGACTCGTCCGAGAGCGAAACGTCGAGTATCAGGCGTACGATCGAGAGAAATGCCCTTCGTCGTAGTCTCATTTGCAGATACGAGACGGGCTCGAGAAAGAAAAATTTACGCAGCAAGGATCTCACGCTCGAGGAGAGAATACGACAGTTGACCTGCGTTGATCAGGAGGACGATAATACGGGCGGTAGCAGCGCCTCGGAGACGGGAATTCCAGCGACAACGACACTGGCGACACGACACGACGAAACGACTACGTGTATCGATACCGTCGACAGTAGCACGGAATTTCCCGTTAGAACATCGCCATCCGGTGAGGAACGTTCACCAAGAATGGATTCACGAATCAACGCTACCGGAATAAACGCCGGTGCGAATGATGGACAAGAAACACCGACGAGCACCACTCTTGTACAACAGACAAGCGCCAATGAGCATAATCACAATCACAATCACAATCATCATCATCATCATCATCATCATCATCAGTCGACCTACAAGCGCATAACCGATCTGTTTGCCCAGAAGAAAATCATCGATTCTCGTCTGCCGGACATTGGACTCGGCGAGAAGAATGCACCGTGCAAGGATTACTCGATCGCCGGCAAATCGTCGATAATGAAAATCAATTCGGACCCTAGGAAACAATTTTTGGCTAGTCTCGCGCCCCTATCGTGCGTCGCGTCAACCGGCGTCGAGGCTCCCGAGGATTATTATCAATTGTCGTCGAAACGTTTGAACGCCACGCGTACCAGCGACACGCCCGGCAATCGTGACTCGATCGGTTATAATTCCGACTCGTCGTACAGCCTCGAGGATATCGAGGCGGCGCTACGGGGCGAGGAGAGAAATTACAAAAATTCGGGCGGACCGCCGGACGTGACGAGGGGCACCCCAACCGACAGCGGTCCGGAAATTCTTGATCCAACCGCCGATGAACTGTTGGCCTTTGTGGAACAGGATAAAACGAGAAACGAGCGCATAAGAAGACGCTACAGCGAGATCGAGGAGGATTCAGCGTGTTCGGGATCGTGCAACAGAAACGATCAAGCCACGATGGAACATCGGGACAATGGAAGAATTGCCAATGAGCAGGATAACGATGATGACGACGACGACGACGACGACGACGACGACGACGACGACGACGACGATGAGCTCAATGATTATGGCTTCAATCGTAGGCCATCGGTGCGCGGTATAAAGCCACAGTTCGAGACAACGAGCGAAATTGTGCGACAGCTGAGATCACGAAGCGCCGTGCCAGCGTCAATCGCGGAAAAGTCACGGGCATCGTTTCACGCTGTTCCACCGTGGCCGTATTACGAGATTGCCGGTGATAGCCAAGTCGGTGACAAGCAGTCAACCGGTACGACTTTTTTACTGGCAGCCCCACCGGGCCTGCCAATCGACGATAACGAGGAACAACGTTCCCCGAAACCCGAGTGCCATCAGCAGCAGCAGCAGCAGCGTCGCGATGACGCAACGATAAATCGGATAAACACGATGCAGAAGCAAATCGATGATATTTATCAGACAATCGCGGAAACCGCAACGACCGTGCAGGTAAAACACGAGCGTGCGTCTTATCACGAGAGCACACTGCCGCGTGCCGCGCCCCGAGGACACGGCAATGATTCGTGTCATCGTTATTCACTTCAGGAGCCAGCGCAGCTGGGTATCAACGGTGCGATGCACTATCACGAGCAGCATGGCGTTGCCGGCGGCAGAATGCTGAGAATAGCCGGCGGTGGTGATGGTTCGACCGGTGGAACGACTTACAGCACCCTGCCAACAAAATCAAGACGTCCCCAGACCGTGGCAATTGCGAATTATCCCTGTGGTGGCGTGTCCGCGATTCATCGGCCAATACAGACGAGCGATGATACCGCCAAGTGCTATCGCACGATGTATCTCGTGCCTTACAACGGTATTACCGATCCTACTTATCAGAATATACAAAGAATCTTGCCACCTCACTCGTCGGCCAATTATGCCAATCACATCGAGCGTTATCCGTATCCAAGAAACACCCGACTCGTCGAACAATCGGGCATGATGCATCAATTGCCATCGCAACAGCCGCGGGCTTACTATGCCAGAGCATCGCCCGGCTTGCCCGTTACAAATCCAACGAATCATCATCCCCAATCCTCGGGTCTTCATCTTCATTTGCACGCCCACAACGATGATTATCGTTTCAACGGGCCAGCGATGCAGCAGCAGCAGCAGCAGCAGCAGCAGCAGCATACGTTGCAATCGCAATTTCAGCATCATCAGCACACCAATCAATTGGCCGGTTACAACAATACTCAGACACTTCCGACTTATACGGTTCTGGCACCCGCCAGGCCAAACGGTTATCCCTATGCACTTCATCCGGGCAATCGTAACTGCGCTGCTGCGGACGTTCAGACTCAGACTATCTCGTCGCCGATCGCATCTTCCACGACAACTTGCGGCACTTTGATCACCAACAACACTTGCAACAATGGCACTTTTGTTAACACCGGTACGTCATCGTCATCGTCGAATTCCTCGACGATCTCATCACCGACCAAGATTCAGCAACAGCAGCAGCAGCAGCAGCGCGCTTGCAACGTTGCTGAACGCGGTGTACCCGAAGGTGCGGCTAGCGCACCATCGCACGATTATTCACAGATCAACAATACTCTGCACTCTCACAATAATTCATTTCATGGACATTCCGCCAATGTTCCACCACCGAATACACAAAATTCCGTCTACTACGCGATGAACGTTTGAATGCCCTGGAAGATTTACGCGGAACTCGGGGATTTGCGTTCGATGATAAAAAAAAAAAAAAAAAAAAATGTTCTCATGACCGTTGTCACAAGATCTCGTGAGTTTTTGGGATTGTCGTTGGGAGAGAAGAAAATGCGAGAGACCGATAAATGAAAACTGAGAATTGCTGAAGGCAGACGAACAAATCTTCAGAGTCAGACCTCGCATTGTGTATGAGTATTGATTTCTTTCTCACGCGAGGCAGAGAGAGAGAGAGAGAGAGAGTAAACTAGCAACGAAGATAGCTCGAGGCTTGTGGCCAAAGCTACGTCGATACTTGGGTAAAGAATTGCAACCTTCCGTTTCCACGGGTTCTTCCTTTTTTTCTTCTCATATTTGAGAAAGGAACGATGCAATACTGAGCTGACTGATTTCTGGGATTTGAGCTGAAACGGATTTTGGGAAAATCTTACTCGTGGAGTATTGAAAAAAATCGATGGTATACCTATTTTCTGTCTTATCTCAAAGAGCATTTAAACCTTAAGCCCAAAACGTTTTTTTTTTTTTTGTACTCTCATACACAAAAGTCCATTTTTGTCCGGCTCGTTTCCCACCAACTTAACGCATTGCTGCACTGATGGGGGCCAAAACTTGCCTTGCCCTATCGGGCTTAAGCCTCCTTCATATACACCGGGCGCATAGTTTTTGCTGTACATTTACGGAACTATTGGAGTTTCTGTTGATTTCGCAACCTCTTCGATACCGGCCCAGTGTATTTGCGAGAACCGACAATTTTAGGTTTGGGTTTCGAACCACCGAGCTCGCAGAAAAAGCATTTGGAAAAATCCATGGGTGCTGGGCCACGGGATTCGAACCCTGGCCGCCTGCGTGGCAGTCCAGAGAGTCCGGACCAACTGGGCCACTGCGCGCACGCTTAACGCATTATAAAAATTCATATACCATCTTTGAACCTTACAATGCAACGCTATGAAAAAGAAAATCTGAATTTAATTATTGGGGGGGGGGGCGACTGCGAAGTGGTGGATATTTCTCGACCTATTCGAGCAATTAAAATCAGCTCGGACAAAAATGGGACTTTTGGGTTTAAGGCTTAGTTCTGCCGAACAAGAGTGATGGATGATTTTTGGTAAAGAGATATAACCAAAAATTCGTTTTAAAGCGAATGGAATTTTTTTCATATCTTCAAATATCGAATATTCTAGTTTTCCACAGTAATTGTTAATCCTGACGTTGATTTGCCAATATTCCAGCCTGACATCCACAGAGTATAATATGGGGCAAATTTTTCAGGTTATATAACCGAGGAAATAACGATCCGTCAGTGGCATACCGAGGAATTCCATATGAGGAGAGAATTATTCCCTTTTGGCCCGAGGCATCTCTCAATTTTTTTTTCTCTCTCTCTCTTATCGGTGATCGTACCATTGAGCACATTTAACGGATGTTCTCGACAGGTTACATTTCCCATAATTTCGTGAACATCGGAGATGGGGTTGCGTTTCGTTACTTTGAAAAAATACCGATTTTGTTTTTGCAATTTTTTTTTTTTACAATCGATTGTATTACAAAAGTCATTCGGGGTATTCGCAACTGTACATGTTAACGTAATGTTTTCATTTGCATTCTGTGCAAAAAAAAAACTCAGTAACCACAGCGTAACCAGCGAACGATCATTATAGCAAGTTTTTATTATTATTTTCATGGAATTTACCGGGGAAAAATAATCGTTTGTATCATGTATGGAATTTATGCGTGCATTTGCATGAACTGTGAGTCATTCTTGCAAAAATTTAATCAATGATATAAATAAATTTGTAGAAAAAAAATTAACGAATTATATATATATAAAAAAAAAAAAAGTATATTCCTTTTTCAAAAGTAAGCAGCCCATCTCCGAAGTGAACATACGATCCTCTCGGAATTCTGCTAAAGTATTATTGTACACACGCTTTCACGGTCGAACGAACGTTTCTTCGATCGTTGTGTGTTCAAGACATATATATATATATATATATATATATATGCACAAGGCGACCTCATATTTTCCCAAACACAGTCGAGTACTCGATACGCCTGCAAGTTATTTCTTCGTTCTTTTGCTCTGCTTGCTTTATTTTTTTTTTTTGTAACGCCGACCTCGATAGCCCGTGCGAGAACGATAATTGTGTCGAAAAAATCCAATCCCCCCCCAGTAAAAAAATTGAACAAGCAAAAAAAAAGTGGAAAAACTTTCACAGGGAGCGCAGAGAGAAGATTCGAAATAATTCACGATATTGTTATTGAAAATCGTGTAATCGGATTATCCAGTCCAAAGAATTTCAGGGTCATGTATATATATACAAGACCCTGATCGTTGAAACTCGATTACGAATTATAATTGTAGAAAATAAGTTTTTTTTTTTTTTTGAGAGAGAGAAAAACGTCCGACGCGATATATAAAAGCGTTAACGGAATTGTACATAGACAAAGAAATATTATTGTGATTATAAACGGGCAGCTAGGCCATGTAGTACGTAGGAATTTACAAGAAAAAAAATTAATGTACATCGGGTGAGAGGCTTGCGCGGGAAAAAAACAAAGTTGAACAGAGATTTGAAAAGTCTAATTTTTCAATTACATTTGCAAACTCTTATTTTTTTTTTTCATCGGATCAGTAGATTGAGAAAAAAAATTATTTCATATTGAAAAATCTCATTTGGATGAATTAAAAATTTCGCAATAAAGTCAAAATTTGCTTGGCCATATCCAACTACGGATCTGTCAAATACCGAATTTTTTTTTCATTCAATTGTTTTTTCTTTTTTTTTTCTTTTAATGTCATTAGAGCAATTTTTTCGATATCCCAATCTGTATACCAAAATATATGTTTTTTTTTTAATTTTGATTAATTTTATTATTAAATATGGGGTGAATAATGGCGTTTTATGCCCGAAGCATGTGACGAAAATGTATGTAATCGGTATTCGAGCCCCTCGTGAATCATTTCGTCGTTATTTCGAGCTAATTTATCATACGTCCTCGAATTTAACAATTTACAATTCTATCAAATACATTCATTTATGTTCGCCAATTTGCTTGTCATACCGTAATTTTGTGTGATAGTACAAAAAAAAACATCCTTTAGCGGATTTAAAAAAAAATGAGTTTTTTTTTCTCTAAATTTCACGTTACTCGAGAAGGAATTTTTGCAAAAAAAAAAGGTAATTCAGAGCGAATTTTGGAATTTCAGATTTTTTTTTTTTTTAATAACAATTAGAAAAATTTTATTTTCCAACATTTTTGTTTTTAAACGAGAAAAAATTGCATTGGCTCTCTGACCCGGTAAATCCAATACGGGACATTGAACAATTATGTATGTAATCCCGCGAGACGTTTATGATAATTGTGGCAAAAAAAGAAAAAAAAAAAAAAAAAAAAAATCAGCTGACCGCGTGTCTCGGGGTAATTTTCAGCTAATAATTAATGAGAAAATTGAAGAACGCGATGTCGCGTGTTTTAATGGCAAAACGGAAATGAACGAGTGAAAAAAATTATATATATATATATATATATATATATATAGCCTACTTAAACGAATCATAATAGTCACGATGAGCCAAGTGTGTAATATAAAATATGTCTATATATAGAACCCGTAGAGCGTGATTCTGTATGCAAACGTCGTTAAAAATTATTAATGAATTGTTTATAATTTTCATCATTTTTTTTTTCGAAAAGAAGATATATTTTTTTTCTTTCAATTCTCCCATGGAACTAATATATATATGTATATACATACGAGATATACACAAAGGATATGTACACATTTCATATATTTCGATAATTTATTTCCTTTTGAAAACCAAAATTTTGCCGATGATTTTTAAAAATTTTCTTTTTTTTTTTTAATTAATTTATTAACCCTTAGTTTTTTGTGAGCATTTGGCAAAGTTGGTACATGATGAATCTGAATTCATGAGTACCCAATGTGAGAAAAAAAATTATTCCAGAATTTTCCTACCCTCAGAAACTACCCCCGAATGACAAAACCACCCCCAAATCGCTTGAAAACATCTTAATTGCATTTCCCATCGTTCATTTTTCGCCGGAAATTGAAGAAAAGTCATTCCAGAACACGTAGTGGGATTCTGAAGAACTTACGGATCGGTCAACCCTTATGAACTACCCCCTCAATTGAGAAAAATTCACCCCTCCCAATGGACAAAATGTTATAATCTCATTTTCCGTTATTTTATCCTGATCTGAATCGAAATATTAGTGTTCCAGAATACACGAACTTATTCTGAAAGACTTACGGATAATTCCAATCCTTATGAACAACCCTTCGGTTGGGAAAAATTCACCCGCAACGCACATAAAACGTTATTAATCATTTCCTATTGTTTCATCCTAATCCAAATCGGAATATGAGTATTCTGGAACACGTGAATATATTCTGAGGAACTTACGGATCATTTCAACCCTTACGAACTGCCCCCTCAATTGACAAAATTAATCACCCTCAATGCAACAACCTGCCCCTGAAATAATTGAAGAGTTAATTGAAACCTGCCCCTGAAATAATTGAATACACATTGGACGCGGGCACTACATCTTTCCATCTGAATATATGCACACAATTGTTACCGTTGGGGGTAGTTTTCGATTCAAATTTCGTTGCTACAAATTTTTTGTGTTTTCAAAAATTTATATGATCTGAACATCAATAAAAGTGCATTTTCATGCGCATCACCACTGCTAGGGGGCGGTTTTTGAGGTTTTGTCACTCTTAGGGGTAGTTTTCCATTCGGATATTCTTGCTAAAAATTTTTCACGTGTTTACAAAAATATTTATAAACTGAATATCAATAAAAGTGAATTTTCAGGCGCATCACCACTGCTAGGGGCGTTTTTTGATTTTTTTTACTGCTAGGGGTAGTTTTTGATTCGGATGTTTTTCATAAACATTTTTCATGCATTTTCGAAAATATAATATGAACTGAACATCAATGGAAGTGCATTTTTAAGTGTATCACCATTTCTAGGGGTGGTATTCGATGTTTCGTTACCGTCAGGGGTAGTTTTCCATTCGGATATTCTTGCTACAAATTTTTCGTGTGTTTTCAAAAATATTTACGAACCGAACATCAGTGAAAGTGCATTATTGGGCGTATCACCATTGCTAGGGGGGTGGTTATCGATATTTTATTACCGTTAGGGGTGGTTTTTCGGTCCGGATCTTTTTGCTACAAATTTTCAATGTTACTTCAAAGCGCATACTCGAGATCGCGATTCTAAACAAAATTTTTCCTGAAAGTTATGCTCGTTTCTCATTTTTTTTCCCCCGCAATTTTCCCACTTTTCGACAGGGTGTAAAACTGAAGGGGTGCAACCCTTGCGTTCGCCGAATTTTTCAAGATTGGATGCATCCTTAATCTTCAAAATGCGAGCTCAACGATGTCGATATGTTCATTTTTCCGGAAGTTACGATTTTTCAAAGTATATATGACGTATGTGTCCCACCAGCCGTTAAATTAATAACCAATTAGCATTATTGATTGGTTCAAATAAATGTTCTCGGCATTTTCAATGAGGATGATTTTTATTCAATTTTTTTTTTTTTTTTTCAAACTTTTGTCCGGGAATATACGGAATACTCGAATAATATTTGGGAAAAATATCGTAAAAAAAATTATAACATATATGAAAAATATATGTATACATATATTTTACGTATATTATTTTTATTTTTTTTTTTATTTTTTACCTAAAAAAATTTCCACGGTCAGAAATAATTTTAAAAGAATTATATATACACTCGAATACGCAGATATAACTCAAATATGTATCCAGTATATGTCGTATGCATATATACATATATATGTATTATATAATGTGACGAAAAATATCTAATTCCATGTAATACGTTATTTCCATGGGAGGAGAAAACTCGATAAAACGACGTTCTCTGAACGATTGACAAAATGATAACCAAAGTTGCAGAGCCGTTGTTGTTGTTGTTATTGTTGTTATTGTTGTTGTTGCGTGATAAGTAGTATTTTCATCGATATAATTTAAGAAGATAATAATTTAAAAAGCACGAGGTGCGACGGGACGAAAAAAAAAAAAAAAAAAACAACAAAGTGCAAGAATTGTTTTTTTTTCTTTCTTTCTTTCTTTCTTACTTCTTCTTTGCGTATGAGTGAGAACGTATTTATGCGAGCGCGTCAGTCTCCAAAAAAAAAAACAAATCCTTTTTAGTTTTTCTCGATAGTTCAGGGTTTGTACGAAAAAAAAAAATACGCCAGAGAAACTTTTTTACAATAAAACTCACCGATTGTAGCTTGGATGGTCGAGGCACGTAGAAAAAAAAAATTTTTCAACGTGCAACTCGACACGATGAATATATATGGGCTTTGAAACATTGAAGACTGCAATAATTCCAATTCTGGCCTATTGATCTACACATGTGTAGATGGGATAGACGTCCATCGATCTGTAGAAATGAGGATGCGTGCGAAATGTGAATTATTTGAAAAAAAAAAAAAAAAAAAAAAATTAATTAATTAAAATTGTTAGATCTGTAAGATAGTATAATCGTGCGAGATTAAAAAAAAAAAGAGAGCGAATGTACAATGGTATCGTACTGCGAGGCAAACGAGGAACAGGAATCGTTTCATATTTATAAATTATTATTATTATTATTATTATTATTATATATATAATCATTATTTATTTATATTTTTAGTACTGTATTATTTGTTTTAGTTACCTTTTTTATGAGTAAACGTCATTCCAAAGATCTCGATTTTGTTCACTTTTTTTAAAAGTTCACTATTTTCCCAACTGCACTCTTTCACAATTGTTTTTTTTTAATCGTCAAACACGTCGTTTACTTATTTTCCATTATCTTTTATATGAGAAAACATTATTATTCTAGACGAAACGACCCCGAGGATTTTTTTTTAAATTATTATTTTGATTAATCGCGATCAGAAATAATATTGGTGGGCAAATTTTTTTAAGCAGTACCGAATTATTTTCAAAAATTCCCTCCACCGTTTTTTTCGCTAACTCGATAAATTATTTGATAATCATTTTTTTTTTTTTTAATATCCCGCCCTACGTGGAAAAAATTCATTTTTCCACGTAAATTCAGCTATAAATGACATAAGAATAAAATCAATGGATAATTAGGCCCCCGTATTAGTCTCTCTGTTGCTGTGATTTTAATATTCTTTAATAAATTGAGGTTCAAGAAAAATTGAGTGTTGCGACTCTTCTAAAAATGCAGGATTTAATTTCATGCCTGTCGTGATTTTCTAAATCTCGAATTTTCGTTTCAAGATAGAAGGGAAAATTGTAAAAAATTCGAGTGATTAAAAATAATTACGATCGATCGATGGGGTAATTGATTTTTTTTTAATTTACTCAACTTCTTACATTTTTTTTTTTCCAGTTATTCGGGATAAATGTTATCGTAACGAGTCGTCTCATACGAGGAAAAAAATGAAAATATAGTCATTAACAGCTGATCTATATATATATATATATGTACGTTGAACATGGAAGGAGATCCAAGGGAAGAGGAGAGTGTAAGAGAAGACATGATAAATGCACAAATTACTTTAACAGGGCCTTTTGCAACCTCGAATTGTAATTATTAATAATAATAAGTCGAATAGCGAGTCTCAGGCTGTACGTAAATATATAATTATTGCGAACATGCTAAAAAATTATTGACAAAACTATAATAAAAATTGTACTCGGGACCCTTCGAAGCGAGTTTTAAGGATGCATAGGACGGAGTTATCTCAAAAAATTGAAATGAAAAAAATAGAGTTTTTCTTTGTTTTCGTGCAACAAAGATACCCCTCGCTAGAATTTCAAGAATTCAAAACAGGAATCTGGTCGAATGAAAAATCAATCGAGATACTTTTTTAATCAACTGATTGGGAGCTTAATGAAAAAAACTGACCAATTTTTAATTTTTTTTTTCATTTCACGACGAATAATTTGAAGCAATTTATCTTTTATGACAAATATTTTTCAAGAAAAATAATTCGCAATAATTTGATGGAAAAATCATTGATTTTTCATTCGAACGGCATAATGTTTCATAAATAAAATTATTTAAATTTCAGTGGGGAAAAAAAAAAAAAAAAAAATTCTTCAACAATTATGTTCCGGCGTTAAAAAAATTCAGTTTTACGACAGTTTTTTTTTTTTTTTCAATTCTATCAACATTTTGACTCTACCGATAGAAATTTATCAATTTTTTTTTTCCAAGTTATTATTATTTTCGACACTCCACATCCTTGAGGCATAAATAACGAAAATAGACATAATCATAACTGAGCTGGAATGTTTGATGAGAAAAAAAAAGTCAAGTATAGGAACGAGACGGCGTGAAGTATAATTTTGTTAAGGAGCGGAGCAGGGATCTATACGAATATTCATCAATTATATTGTTTTTTTTTCTTCCGGGAATCTCTGATAAAGCAACGACAGGTGTGCCAAAGAAAATATAAAAAAAAAAAAAAATGGATGAATGTTCATATCATCGATAGAGTGATCTTTGAATATATATATATATATAAATATAAATATATTCCGAATATATTCTTTCGAATATTTGTGTCGTTGCGGCTAGATCCCATAGTTTATTAATGTTAATTTTTTTTTTTTTTTTTCGAAACTCCCCCGGAAATGCAAAGTTGATTCGTGTATGTTTTGAAAAAAAAATCGTCTGAAGTTTTTTTTTTTAATTTTTTTAAATGAAAGGGACAATAGACGAATGAGTGGAGGGGGAAAATGCCGGAGGAGGGGGGGGGGGGGGCACGCTTGATTTCCGGCGTGACAATTAGGATTATGTGATAAAAAAATTTTAAGCGCGATATATAGCGTGCATATGGGGCATTCCATGTCAAATCGACCGATTTATGAACCTGATTTTTTAATTTTTTTTATTAATTTTTCATATCGTGAAAACAAAATGGCCGCCATCACCTGGACCCGGTCAACTTTACCGAGAATGCCCCGTATAAATGTATTTCCATATATGCGATTCGAATTTATAGTTATAAATTGACGTAATTAGAGTTTGGGCCTCGTAGAAGCCGCCATTTTGCCAAGTTTTTAGCTCAAAATCTTGCTCCACGCGAGAGAGACGAAGATAAATTTGCTAAAACGATATAACTTTCGATCTAACCTTAAAATGTGCCACTAGACTGGCTCAAGTTTTCTCACAAAACAAAAACGTTTCCTCGATCGCGCGTTATCACGAAATGATGAAAAGTATATATACCTGATGGGAAATTTGACGAAAAACGATGTATGAGATTTGCGAGAGGGCTGAGAACGGAATGGAGGGAAAGAAAACGTTGTTTGTCAACGACACGAGCCGAAGCGAGTTGCAAACGCCATCGATGTTCGTAGCATCACTGACCCCGAGCGCGTGTATCCTTTTCTCGCGGATACATCGACACGACTTTTACGAAAATTTATGTACACACGTATTACTGATTTTTTATAACGTCAGATTTTTTTTTCCCGAGTATACGCGTAAAAAAACACGACGGAATTGACGGTTTTTTTCTTTTTGCCCACTGCGGACAAACACGAAAACTTTTTGATCCCGTCCCAACGATGAAAAAATATCGTTACGGAGCGCTGACGTAGCTAGTCAAACGAGTGTTTCATTTGAAAAATCGTTTTTACAAACTTTTATCGATAAATCAATAGCGATGTGCTGCTAACTGTAATTCAACGTATAATTTTAACATTGAAAAACGACTATAGTCATTTGTTATTATTTAAGATTGACTTAACGAGGATTTATGAAGGAAAAAAAAAAAATACTTTTTTTGACTGGGTTTTTTTCCAAAGCTCACCTGTACACCGGTTGGTACATTGATTTTCCATTGGTCGATATCGTACATTCGAAAAATTCTGCAAACGAAATTTTCTAATTTTCCTAATTTACCAAAATGAGAATTATTGAAATGCAATACTCTGGAAATTGACACAAGTGATCCAATTTGAAAATAAATCCTAGTTGATTATACATGAATGTTCAAGTACTCGTACGTTGAGAATATGCACTTTCTAATGCAGGTCTTTACCCAATATCGGTTGATCGAAAAAAATTTGTAAGATCATTTTTATCAAATTTTTCATTAATTCGATCAGTTCGTAGCTCTCTGTAAATTATATAAATCTCATACGTCCCAAATACAAATTATTTTTGCCTCGTGTATCGTAATGTGAATACCGCGAGTCATCACCATTCTCCTTGCCCATTAAAAAGCATAAAAATATATATATATACATCAGAATAAAGAAAAAAAAAATGTATCGTACTTGGTAATTGAGATATTTTACCATAGAGTCATGATATTATTGTACCGTTATATATTATATACATATTATAACGTATATACTAGTATATATATATGAAATGTTGGTTTTAAAACACTAGTTAGATACTTTTATGATGGATGGCCAAAAAAAAAAGTGAGATAAAATGTATATATCCACTTAATTGTTAAATCGGTTAGTGATTTATTGGTATGTAAATAATAATAATAAAAAAAAAAGCTTTACTCACCGAATATCTCGTGCACGTCTAATCTTTCCGCTGTTAAGATGAAAATGGACCGTTTGCCACGCAGGTAAGAAAATTCGTGCAGAGATTCTTGCAAAATTCACTTTTTCAATCCAAATTCGGAAAAATTACAAATTTCCTACCAACGGATTATCATTTAAAAAATTTTTTTTTTGAATAAAAAATTTAAAAAAAAAAATAGTAATGAGGCTAAAAATGAATATTACGTTTTTCGTGGATTTAATAAAAAAAATATCTCAATTGGAGAAAAGGGATTTTGCCAATTATCCGGATCGACAATTATATCGTAAAGAAAAAGAATCTTTGTAGAAAATTTCTTGAAAATTTTAATATCAGCGTAAGCTTGGTGTCTCAAGCTCATAATGTGCGTGGTCAAGCACGAATCAATATGACGAAATCAAATATAATGAATTATCATACAATATTTTCGGACTTAAGAAAAAAATAGAAATACACGAGGAAAGAGCACGTTAGGATTCACGAATTTTCCAAAAAATCCATCTTTAAATGCATCATTTTTTTTTTTAAATTAATAATATATATTAGTCAATATATATTATACTTTTTTTCTTCAAAATTACATATGTGGGCATTAGGCCGGTTTTTTTTTAACTTTTTTTTTTCTTCTCACATACCCTTCGAAAAGTTAGTTTTTAGCCTCAAACGAAGCCTCGTGAAACCGGAACACGGTAGAAAAATTCTAAAAGGTGACTCATCCGGTTTGAATGTTTCAAACACTCTGACCGAAATATCTCCCAAACTATACAAGTTAGGAAGCTTTTTTTCGTTTCATTTTGTAGATAATCAAATTTTCTTTTAAAAAAGGTCGTGCCTACTATACATCCAAATGTACACAATTTGTATCAAGCTTAGAACACGGGTGAAATCAAAATTTACAAGGTAATAAGCATCTTCATTCATTTATTCAATGAACTTGACTTTAAACGTTCGTATCGAGTACAAGATGAACATTTGGATGTATAATAGTTACGAACTTTTTTCAAAAAAATTTTATTATCTACAAAACGAAACCAAAAAAAGCTTCCCAACTTGTATAATTCTCGAGATATTTCGGTCAGAGCGTTTGAGAAATTCAAACCGGATGAGCCACCTTTTAGAATTTTTCTACCGTGTTCCGGTTTCACGAGGCTTCGTTTGAGGCTAAAAACTAACTTTTCGAAGGATACGTGAGAAGAAAAAAAATAAAAGTTAAAAAAAAAACCGATCTAACGGGCATATTTCCTCGTCATTGACGATCACCGAGCAAGGATTATTTCATTCTCAATCGATATACATTTCGGTATTTTGTTTTGTTTTCTCTCAATGATTGATTTATTAAAAAAATTCACATTAGTAACTTATCATGAAAAATGCCTTACTCATTATTAAATATTTGAGGGTCTGGCTCTCTATTTCTCTCTCTCTCTCTCTCTCTCTCCCTGTCCCCGAGGTTAAAGCTCACAGGGATTTTCAGAGATTAATTCTTCACCATTCCAAGGATAGTAGATTCGTTTTGTTTATGCGATCGTAAAAAGTATTCGTATTCCAATATTGTTATCCGCCCTAAACAAAAACCTGAACTTTTTTTTTTTTTTTCTTCGTCTTCTTTTATAATATCCATCTCCGCCCCAGCGTCGAAATTTTGCGTGTAATAAGAAAAAAAAAAAAAAAAAAAAATCGTTTTACGGCCGAGTGCATTCAGTGGTATACACTTTTTTTTGATAATTGTCGATCGAAAATAATCGAGATTTGGTTCAAATTTGAAAAAAAAAAAATTTTTTTTCTTTGTTAATTCGTCATAATTACAAAAAAAATTTTTTTTTTTTTGTTAATTCGTCATAATTACAAAAAAAAAAAAAAAAAACGTGTATACTACGTGCAGCTTGAGGTAGATATGGCACAATCTTCGAAAATGCACATCTCATTTAATTCGTTCCGTTATTATTTTTTTTCTTCTTTCTTTCTTTCTTTCCTTTCTTCGACTCTTTCGCAATTTTTTTTTTTTTTTTTTCTTTCATTTCACACGTTTGTCCTTGCTATCCCCTTCAATATCTGCCGTCGTGTAAGTTTTCGACTTTGGGGTCTTTTTTTCTTCGTTTTTTTTTGTTTTTCCCCTCCCTTTCCTTCGATACGAGAATAACGAGCAAATATTTTTCTCGTTATAATAATACATTTATGATATTCTGGAAATGCCTTATTGTGCAAAAAGCGAATAATCCTTTTTTTTTTGTTTGTTTGTTTGTTTTGTTTGCATTACCTCTTTACTTTCTTATTAATCTTTAAATCTCTCCGAAGCGATCGGATAATTCATTTGGAAACTTGCCGGTGTTTCTGTTTGAATTTTTTTCGTTTTTTTTTTCTCTCGCCCACCGCTGATTCTCTCGATATATCGCGCTTTTTATCGCAGTGAATATTTAAAAAAAAAAAAAAAAAAAAAAAAAAAAAAAAAAAAAAAAAAAAAAAAAAACTTACAACGTAGAACGCAACAAGCCAATTTTTCGACGATAAGAAGAGGAAAAAAATGGCGCGCACGCGATATTATAGAAAAGCCTCCTACAAAATTACACACTTTTTTCTTCTAACGGGCTCCGGTGGCTCCAGCGCGGCCAGGATCGCTTCGTCGAACACATTTTTCAGGCCTTTCTGCAAATTTTCACGAGAAAGGAAAACAAAAATAAAAAAAAAAAAAAACGAAAATTCGTGTGAGCGAGAATTTTAAATGAAAAATTATGGATTATCGGTCTTGAAGTGATTTTTTTTCCTCGTATTACCTGCGTGAGAGCGCTGCACTCGACGTACTTTACGGCTTTGAGCTCCTTCGCAAGTTTCTCCCCTTGCTCGCCGGTTATCGGCTTCTGTTTGTTTTTCGCGAGTTTCTCGATCGTCGCTGCGTCGTCTCGCAAATCAATTTGCGTGCCGACCAATAAGAACGGCGTTTTTTGACAATGATGCGTTATCTCGGGCACCCACTGCAATAAAAGTCCACAAATATATTCGCGTCGTTGCCAAGGAACGGAATGGAAAAAAAAAAAAAATGTTCGTTCGCAATGATTAGCCTGTGGAAAGAAGCAGCCGGGAGTAAATTTTGGTTTTTTTTTTCGTAAAATTATATCACGAGACAAGGGTGCGACGAACAGTAAACGCGGTTTATCAATTTGTTTTTTTTTTGGCTGGAAAAAAAAATTTATCGAGCACATTTCTTTCCCTTTCGTGGATATTTTATTTTATTTTTTCATTCATGGATATTCGGAGGATAATTTTTTTTTTTTTCTTCAAATATTTCGCGGCCAAATAAGAAGCAATTTTTTTTCAAATTAGAGGCGTGGATTAACTGACCTTCTCTTTCACATTCTCGAAGGAGGAGGGCGAAACGACGGAGAAACAAACGAGAAATACGTCCGTCTGAGGATAACTCAGAGGCCGAAGCCTGTCGTAATCCTCTTGGCCTGCGAGAGGGAAAAATCTTTCATAAAAAAAAGTCGTTCCTTATTTCGAATGAAAATTTTAATCAGGATTCAGGCGTGATCACCTGCTGTGTCGAATAATCCTAGAGTGTAGGGCTCGCCGCCGATCATTACGGTCACCGCGTAATTATCAAATACGGTCGGAACGTATTCCGAGGGAAATTTATTGGTCGTGTAGGAGATGAGTAAACATGTTTTACCCACAGCTCCGTCGCCCACAACGACGCACTTTATTGTCTGCATCTTTAGGGCCGATGGTTTTCTCTATTCTGTCGAGGAGAAAAGAAACAGAAAAAAAAAAAAGGCACGGAGCACCGAAGCCTTTTTCTGTCGTAAGGTTTTCGTACCACTTAAAATATAAGCGCGGGTAATGTTGAATTTAACGGACCGGCGAAAGGTCTTTGCGTACGCAACGGAGCAATAGCGAATTGACGGTGAAAATTGGGAATGTTGATTGTAATTTCGATCATTTACGGTGTCGATTTGTTCAAAAAGAGTTAAAAACTATTGATATATTTTTTAAAAGTGATTCAAGAGTGATATTTAGAATCAACGGTGCATATCGAACCTAATAGGATATAGCGCAAAACGTGAGATGGGAAATATTGAAGATATCTTGGGAGAAATGACAAATACGTATTGGAAAGTGCATAAACGATGACGTCATGACGAATAATCGGTGAAAATTAATTTTGATAATTGTCATTCGATGAGGAATAAAAGTTCATCGATGATTCGGCTCACATTTTGACTATTAAAAAAACGTTCTTTTGCTCGTTATATTACTTGTAGGCGTATGCCTTGTAAAGGCATTCGCCTGCGCAACGGAGTAAAATCGAATTGACGGTGAAAATTGGGAATGATAATTGTAATTTCGATCATTTATGGTGTCGATTTGTTCAAAAAGAGTTAAAAACTATTGATATATTTTTTAAAAGTGATTCAAGAGTGATATTTAGAATCAACGGTGCATATCAAACCTAATAGGATATAGCGCAAAACGTGAGATGGGAAATATTGAAGATATCTTGGGAGAAATGGCAAATACGTATTGGAAAGTGCATAAACGACGACGTCATGACGAATAATCGGTGAAAATTAATTTTGATAATTGTCATTCGATGAGGAATAAAAGTTCATCGATGATTCGGCTCACATTTTAAATATTAAAAAAACGTTCTTTTGCTAGTTATATTACGTGTACGATAAGCTCTCGGTAATAGCGACCGGCATTATGAGTAATGTTAATATTCAAAGAGGTTATGTTCTTGGGACAATATAAGGAGTCGTCCCGTAACGTAATCAAGATCATAATCGATCGAAAACACCGGAGACCTTTTTGCATCCTTTTTTTCGATCGATAAAAAGAAAGGTTTCAATCCGTCCCCGAATATTCGCAAATTTCAATCGATTGTCGCGCAGAGCTCGGAGTAATTCTAGGGTGTAGCGGCGAGATCGTTAAAGTACGAATATTTTTAATGAAAAATAAATGTTTTTGTTTGCCGAATCTCCCGGAGAATTGTTGCAGAATGAAAATATAGAGATGAAAAAACTTTGCAGCGTTTCCTATTTTCGTTATCTTTGACTTATCATTTGTCACAACCCCGCAGTCATTCGAGCCAGTGACTTTGACGTACCAAATAACTTGTTATTGAAATATGTACGATTTATTTTTTTTTTCCCACTCTTGTTCCTGCCAAACTCTATTTACTCTCCGTTGCATATGCATTTTTGGAAGCGCATGCGTTTTTTTTTAACGCGGAAATAAAATTAATACAACGAAATATGCCTCTACTAATTTTACTCGTATTTTCACATTTAGATAATGTATATATATATATATATATATATATATATATATATGTCCGGAATTACTAATAATACGCGAGAATAAATGATAATGAGACAAGTGACACATCCTATAGTTGGTCTCCTCGAGGGTTCAATATTATCTAACGCTACGAAATCCGCCACGATGGTGAAATCGAAAGGAAAAAAAAAAACCACAAGTTCGTCAAAGAACGATTGTGCAACGAGATAGGAAAATTCGTGGATACAAATTTGGTCAAAAAATCGCGCACATATGCGGTAAAATTGTTGTTTTTTTTTTTTTTTTTTTTTCGAGGAGCCATTTTGCCCGACGTTAGAGACACACTTTTTTCTCCCGACAGGCGAGTCATTATTAAAAAAAAAAAAGAACTCTCGATACACGGTTTTTTTCTACGGTTGTAAGCCTAACGTCACGATTCGCGTACCGGTTTGTTTGTTTGTTTGTTTGTTTTTTTTTTTTTTCGCTTAACGTGAACACTCGTAAATACGTGAAAATAGGCATAAAATGTGGATAACGAGAGAAAAAAAAATTGAATGCAACGAACTCACAAGCAACTTGGGGCGTCGACAACACTTCACTGTCATAAAATTTCCAATTAATCCGTGGTGGTGGCGTGGAAACTCCGGAGAGGTTACGCCGCCACGAAATGTCGCAGTGACCTAGCGACATCTAGGCATTCTCAGCAGCGACAAAGTTACTGGACAAACGATTGCCAAGCGAAGTTGTCCAATTGCGAGAGTTGGTAACAATGCAAATACGTCATGGCGGATCCAAAGCTCAAAGCTCGCGCGCGTCGCTCTTTTTTTCGGTTATTTGTTTATTTACCGCGATTGCAAGTTCCGGTGATGAATATAAATACGAGTACGCGTGCTATTGTAAAGTTAAGTGGACTTTAATCACGAGTATAGTTTTCGGAAATGATTGAAGTAAATGAATTTGCGGCCGGAGATTTGGCGGGCTTTTTAAACGTTATTTATCGTCGTTTTTTGGGGTTATCACTCGTCTCGCGGGCGCACTCGTTCGAGGATGATAGCCAAGAAGAAAAGAAGAATTACATCTTTTGATGAGTCTCACGGACGTAGGTCGGATAAGGACATTAGTCGAGCAGCGTGAAATTTTTTAAATCAACGAAAAGGTAAGATTTCGATTCATTTCAATGATGTTCTGTCAAAGTTTTATGAGGATAAAGCGATGTGGGATGTATAACTGTACTTCGAAGCTCATGGCATATCCACCATTATTGTGCTCAAACGCAAGGTGCAGAATTGCATCTTCGATGGCGAGAATTTTTTTTATGCACATACGAATATGATGAATACATGTCAAGATGAAAAATTTATGAAAAATGCTTTGTTAATGATAATATATACATTAGGGTGTTTCACATTTTAAAAATTTTCGATTTTTTACGAGCAGACGCGAAAAATGCTTGCTCCCGGTCTAAAAAGAAGCCTCCAAAAGAGTGAGCACTGTAGCACTAGTTTTAGGGTCTCCGAAAACGATTTTTCTAAAAAAATAAGTGAAAAATCGATATTAGCACCCCTTTAACATGTACTGTTTCTTTTATGTTTTACAAACAATGAATTATGACCAAAAAAGATCATCTAAAGCGCATTATAGAAAAATGCTGACATGGAATTTCCAAAACCAGTGTCGTAAAGTATTAGGCACACGGTTGGTCCAATTCAACCTTTCAAAGTCTCCACCCTGTTCGGGCAGCACTTCCGCATCTTTTGAACGTGGGGATCTGAAAAAAAAATAAATATGTGAAAAGTTACAGTCATTTATACGAAATTTTCCAAATTTGAGGCACTATTTTGCAAAAAACTTGGTAAAGAAAAATGAAAAAATTCCCTCCATCGCATAATGAGGATTTTCATTCCAAACAAAATGAATTGTACTATCGGTGCTCCCGAAACTTTACGTCACAGCGCCAAGAATATAGTTTCAAGAAAAAATAATTTAATATTTTTTCACCAAACAGTTAAACAGATATTTAAGGTTTTCCCATAAAAAATTTCAACTGTTTGGTAAAAAAATATCAAATTAGTTTTTCTTGAAACTATATTTTTGGCGCTGTGTCGTAAGGTTTTGGAAGCACCGATAGTACAATTCATTTTGTTTGGAATCAAAATCCTCATTATGCGATGGAGGGAATCATTTCATTTTTTTTACCATGTTTTTTGCAAAATAGTGCCTCAAAATTGGAAAATTTCGTATAAATGACTGTAACTTTTAACATAATTATTTTTTTTCAGATCCCCACGTTCAAAAGATGTGGAAGTGCTGCCCGAACAGGGTGGAGACTTTGAAAGGTTGAATTGGACCAACCGTGTGCCTAAAACACCTTACGACACTGGTTTTGGCAATTCCATGTCAGTCATTTCTCTATAGTGCGCTTTAGATGATCTTTTTTGGTCATAATTCATTGTTTGTAAAACATAAAAGAAACATTACATGTTAAAGGAGTGCTAATATCGATTTTCACTTATTTTTTTAGAAAAATCGTTTTCGGAGACCCTAAAACTAGTGCCACAGGAGGCTTCTTTTTAGACCAGGGGCAAGCATTTTTTGCGTCTGCCCGTAAAAAAAATCGAAATTTTTAAAAATGGGAAACATCCTAATATATATATATATATATATAGAGTTGAAAGTGTTAAGTCTTGGATATTCTAGGGAAGGAAAGTTATATCAGTATCTTATTATTGATAAAATATGATATTGAAAAATGACTTTGAGGCTTTACAAAAAACTTTTAAGAAAAAAAAAAACCTCGTTTCAGTGTACTTTACATATATATATTTTTTATTATATTTACAATATCGTGCGATGAGTAGGTTTTATAGTTTTATAAATTCTATTATAAAGATAAATCACGTATATATCACTCAGTTAAGGGCTCTCTCGTATTCTATATTATATATGGGTGACCGAGACAAAACAGTCACCTCCGGCAATCGTCAGTGAACGCATGTAGGCAGATTAACGAGAAAAAAGACATTTAATTCCGTGAGCGATGCGAATATCAAGAATATACCGTACATCGATAGACATGCTATTCCGACTCTGCGATCGAGCTTGAATTTGTTGAAAACGAAAGCTGTATAGAGGAGTATGAGGGTCGAGAATAGCGATATCGAACTGTAGACGAGACCCTCAGAATTAATCTGGACGAAATTAGTTCCCGGTATTTTCGGAAGAAATACAGCTTTGATGAACCACGGCAAGCCTAGACAGAGTAAGACATCGAAAACGTTTGATCCTATGGAATTGCTGATTCCCATTGTACCGTGGCCTGAAAAAAACATAAGATGCATATACATCAGATTAGCTGGTCGTGTCATCGTAATTTATGAAACGATAAGAAATATAATTAAATATGCCGCACCTTGATTCGTTACGATTACACTGGATACGGCCTCGGGTACGCTCATCCCAGCTGCGAGAAAAGTCAGACCCATTACGGAGTCTGGGATCTCAAGAGTATCACCTGCGATGAAAGGAAGACACGTTTTTTCTTTTTTGTTCACAACGTACTTTGTTGCGTAAAAAAAATTATGCTTGAAGGTACACAGAATAGATAAAAAATCAAAAATATACGAAATTTGAGGTTAGAATGTTATTGGAAGCTTTCCTTGTCTTTTAGTTCGAAAATTTTCGGATTTTCATATTCTTTTTATTATGTTGGGCTGTAATGTATTTGGGTTGTAGCGATCGACTGTACAGTCGACTGTATATTTAAAATAGAGGCCTAGGTGAAGAGATTTGTGAAATAATTGTTTTTTTTTTTTTTTTTTTTTTTTTTTCCAATTCTTGACTGTGACGCGAGCCTGTGGGATTCTTTTCACTCTTTCGCTCAAAATTTTCACGATATTTTTTCTTTTCATTCTTCCGGGCTGTAAATCCATGAATATTGTTTACTGATCGATAGCAAGATTCCTTTCTACTTCTGGGATAAATGTTTTTCGATTTTTTTTCTTTCTTCTTTTCATTATTCCGAGCATGCTCACCGATAATCGTGATATCCCAAGCAACGATATACGACATACTCGCGATCCATACGATACACATAAGAAACGTAAATGGATACCAGGATCTGAAAGATCTTCTTCGACAATCCGGTATCGTGAATAGAAGAACGAGATTTATCGGCCAAGTAAAGATCCACCATATTTTTTCGAGACTCGATTCTGGCCATTTCGTCATATTAACGATTTCCACTGTTGAGTTGAATTCCCAATTATTAATTCGTTAGGTTTTTCGGAAGTTAAAAAAATTTTTTTTTTTTTTTTAATATTCAATGATCATTCACCCGATTCGTCCTCGGCCAGTTCGAACATGCTTGCTTTCTCAGCATCCCCAAAATCTGTTGAAAATAATTCGTAGACGAGGCAACGTGTTATTACAAAATAAATTTCTATATTCATTCAATGATATTAAAAGGGCATATCAAAAATTTTAGTCCCATTAGAGTTGAGAAAAAAAAAAAAATGGTAAATTTTGGAAATTTTCAATGGCATGATCAATTGACTTTTCTTTTTCCCTGGAAACAGAGTCTATGAAATATTTCGAAAAATTCAAAAATTAAAAACATTAGCACTGAAATAAGTAACAAAAATAATTATTATTTCTTTTCATAATAATTCTTTTATTAATTATTATTCCGTAAAATTAATTTCTTTAATCATCTCCCAATCCTTTTTTTATATTTGTAATTTCAATTTCGAATAGTAATCAATTTTCGATATGGCCATATCCCAAGTACGATATACAACCAATATATATATATATGTATATACACGTGTGAATATTGTATTTTACTGACTTTTCGCCATCAATGGGCTCCCCTCGTTCAAATTCTCATACGCTTTTCTTCGTTTCACAAGCGAACCCATGCAACGACTGATACGTCGATTAAAGCACATCGCTGAAACAAAAATTGCCAAAAATTTTTTTCGTTCTCGTGAAATCAACGAATCGAGTTTCAGACTTTTGCAAAAGTCAACGGATTTAAGATCACAGTGAAAAATATAAAAAAAAAAAAAAATAAATTGGATTGATTGTAAAATTTAAAAAATTAAAAAAAAAAAAATTTCTCTCGTGTGACGTTTCTTACCCGCCCTCCGAAAGTTTTACCTACCCAATATATACAAAATATAGGAAATAACGAGAATTAATGCTTCGTACCACTCGATACGACCATCTCGGATGGTTACAATGAGCAATAGAACGGTGATACCATAGGCAAGGGAATCTCGGCTTATGGGCCACCAATCCAGATCTAAAACCTAAATATATATAACAAAATAATAATAATAATAATAACAATAATAATAAATAAATAAATAAATAAAATTAATTTTTTAGTTAATTTTTTTAGAAAATAAATATACATTCTACTTTCTATTTTTGCAATAATTTGAAAAAAAATCTTTCTATTAAAATTTTTTTAATGCAAAAGATCGATAGCGATATATAGAGGGCACTCCAGGTAAAATCAACGGGGCCTTGATAAACAATTTTAAAAAATTAAAAAAACTTAAATAAGATTTCTTCGGCACGGTGTTCGATAGCTCGAACTCAATTTTACCCAGAATAATTAATTAATACGAATTACGGGGAATTTTACTCAAGATTTAAAGAAAATTTTTTGAAAATTTTCGAAATATTTTTCATCCTCGGGCATAATCGAAATTGAAACTTTTTTTTTTTTTTTTTTTTTGAAAATTCCGAAGCATCATCCAAGGTGAAAAAAAAAAAAAATAAAAAAATAATTGAAAATTTTACTCCAAGGGTCACGACCCTGCTCGATTCGGCCGAGATTGTCCCATATACATATATATATAAACGTCGTTATAATTCATTGAGGACGAATAGCCTGGCTCTCCGTAGCTCAAACACGATTTAGTTCACCTGATTGGCGAACAATCCGCAACAGGCTGGCACTGCGAGAATGTTAAAGACAGCCGAACCGACGATAGTCCCGACTCCGAGATCTCCCTCGGTTATAAAAGTACCGACGACGTTTATGAATAGTTCCGGGCTCGATGTTGCCGCGGCCATGAATGTTGCACCGGCAACGTCTTTCGTCACCTCGAGCTCTGTCAAATTTTCATTTATTTATTTTATTTTCATGAAAACACAACGGCCCACCGTTAAACATATCGCGTAACATATTCGAGTAAGAATAATTCGATTTAATATCGGGTTTTATTATGACTGCATAACTCGTTTGATGAAAAAAATAAAAATAAAAATTAAAAAAATCGAATTTCAGCATACGCCATATGTCAATAATCGAGAAGCGCGTGCCAAATTAGAAGTTTTTCCATTGCTTCCTCATTATTTTATCTCACTCGCAAAGATTCCTCGATGAGCAAGTTGGTTATTCAATTTTGGCTTTCTCACAGAGGAAGCTTCGCGAGTAAGATAATATTTAATGAGAAAGCGATCGGAAAACTTCTAATTTGAACGCTTTTTTCTTCCATTGACATTTGGGACTTATTGGGGTAAAACGTTGTGGCCTGGTAGGCACAAACTTGTGGAAGTTTAAGCACGCTCATAGCTTTTCGAAAATTTCAAAATTTTCTATAATCCGAAGCCCTCGAGGAATTCTCGCTAAATTCGATACGAATCATCCTTGTACCACGGAGTATTTGAGTAAACATTTTGGGCTCGTTAGCGTCAAATTTGCGAAAGTCAGAGCGGAACATACATTTTTCGAAAATTTAGAAATTTGATAAAATCTCAAGTCCTTAAGGAATTCTTTCCAAATTCAATTCCAATCATTCTTGTCTCGGGGACTATTTGAGTAAAAATTTTGGGCTCGATAGCATCAAATTTGCGAAAATTAGAGCGCGCTGATACATTTTTAGAAAATTTCAAAATTTTCTAAAATCCGAAGGCCTTAATGAATTCGTTCCTAATTAAATTTCAATCATTCTTGTTTTACAGACTATTTGTGTAAAAATTTTGGGCTTGATAGCATCAAATTTGCAAAAATTAGACCGCGCTCATACATTTTTAGAAAATTTCGAAATTTTCTAAAATCTGAAGCCCTTAAAAAATTCCTTCCAAATTCAATTCCAATCATTCTTGTCTCACGGACTATTTGTGTAAAAAGTTTGCGCTCGATAGCGTCGAATTTGTGAATGTTGGAGCGCGCTCATATTTTTTTTCGAAAATTTCAAAATTTCCTAAAATCTGAAGCCCTTGAGGAATTCTTACCAAACTCAAATCTAATCACCCTTATCCCACAGACTATTTGCGTAAGAGGTTTAAGCTTGACAGCATCAAATTTACAAAAGTTGGAGCGAGGACACTGATATTTGTCACACACAGACACGTATACAGACATATTTTCTAAATGTGCGTTTGAACGCGTTGGCATGAAAATCTCGATTTTTTCATTTCTCACGAAAACATACCTCCCTCTATGAGGAAGCAAAATTAAGAATTTTTTTTTTTAAGTTCGATAATTTTACGAGACCGTGTTTATCAAACGAGGCTTGAAATTAAAAAAATATTCCTGCAATCTCTCAAATGGGCAGGAAAATCTTATTAAATGGAATTGCCCGCCCACAACGAATTATTTGAACTCGAGCAAAAAAAAAAAAAATAAAAAAAATAGCATGACGAATCTCTTAATCGATGGACTATACTTACTGTCGCATATTTTTTGTATCGACGGAACGAAAAAATCGTCGCAAACAACAGCGAGCAACAGAAACAGATACGTGGCTATGATCATGTGAATTATTATGAATCCCGATTGTCTCTGAGCTCGTGTGAAACCGTCTCTCGGAAATTCCTGAATCGACGGTTGATTGCAATTTCTTTTAGCTCCCAGAACAACGGACTCCTCTGCTTGCATCAATTTTCGCGATCCTTTTTTTTTTTTTCGTTCGCGAAAAAACAAAACGAAAAATCGTTCATCGTGATAATTTTGTTGAATAATAATTAAAAATAAAATAAAATTTAAAAAAAACGACGATACTCTCGTATCTCTTTAAGGATGTATCGGACGTACCTTCCCAACTAAATGTGACTTTCGTCGACAATATTGCATGCTTCATGATAAGATAAAAATCGGAAAAAATTTAACCACAATAAAGACAATAAGAAGATTAATTTTTAATAATAATAATGCCCAAAAGTTATAAATAAATTGTTTGAACAAAACATTGTTTAACCAATTTTTAAGGAATATTTTTTTTTGTCATCTGAAATGAATTCGTTGATTTTTCTGACTAGACGTGAATTTTTTTTTTAATTTTCTTATCATTTTGAAATTTCGGTTTTCGGAAATTTGTCAAGGTTGTAGTTACGAAACTATTCGTTCAATGCCCTGAAAACTTCTTAATTGTATTGTACAACGTTTTTACGAAAACATATCCAAAATTCACGATTTTTCCTTCATTTTTCGAAATTAAAAATTTTTTCAAAAACCGAAATTTCAAAATGATAAGAAAATTTTTAAAAAATTCACGCGTAGTCAGAAAAATCAACGAATTCATTTCACGCGTAAAAAAAAAACATTCCCTAAAAATTTGTTAAACAATGTTTTGTTTAAACAATTCATTGATAACTGTTTGGCATTATTATTATTCAAAATTAATCTTCTTATCGTCTTTGTTGCGGTTGAATTTTTTCCGATTTTTATCTTATCATAAAGCATGCAATATAGTCGACGAAAGTCACTTTTGGTTGGGAAGGTACGTCCGATACAGCCTAAACATCAACGGTTTTCATATTGTCAATTCGTTATTTCGATACAAAGTTTTTAAATCTGGAGTCGCAGAGCAAAAAAAAAAACTCACGAATTAAATCGAGACTTTTCCCACCGATCGTCTCATCGTGTCGATCATCCTTGTTGATTAATCCGGCTAAACTGACGCAAAGAAAGTACATCGTTGGTATTGCGATTACCAAGAGTATTCTAAAGCCCACCATGTGTCTGTGGCGTCTGGCCATTGTTATAAACAAAAATAAAAAAAAAACGCAATTTGACGAAACGCCGAGGATTCGAGCAAAGTCGAAAAAACCAAGGGAAAAAAAGTTACAGGGCCCCCTCCAGAGAAAAATTGAATGAAAATTTTGCGATGCTTGCGATGCAACGATCGAACGATCACTGATCGAGCGTTTAAGGATACGCAGTGGGATAATGTACGTTTGAATATTGGCCTATTATCTTTTCGATAAGATTAGAAGCAGAAGCGAGAGTAAACTATATATCCCTTCTGCTCGATCGTATGAACGATCGAGAAAAATAAAATAATAATACATGTGCATCTAGCCGATACAGAGGAGCTTTGAGTGTGATTTTCTCCTTCGCGAGATCTTCGAGTGTTTTGTTTTCAATTTTTTCTTTTTGTTTTACGTTTTTTTTTGTCCTCTTGAAAATCTGATCGAAACTCCGAAGGATTGCGAACTCAAAACAAAAATTATACTGTGAAAAATCAGGGAAAAAAAAAAATCAGGAAAATTGTTCCTTCAACGAGTTTAGTTCTCGCTGTTCGTCTCACTGCGTAGTGAATTTACCAAATTTAGTCTTTGAATAAATTTTCTGTAGTGAAAATATACGAGTTTTCGGATTTGAGTAACAAAAAAATTATTGTTTGCTTTGCAAACAATTTCTGCAATTGAAAAATTTTCGTATTATATTTTTCGTTAAATCTCTCGAAGAGGATTATACGAATGTTTTCTTTTTTTTTCTTCCGTCTTCAATGTTTACCTCGTAGCTCTTGAAATCGTTTAGATAAGGAGAAATTGTCTGATTGAATATACGCAAACGCCAGGGCGATCGATTGATCGCACAAGGCAAAGAGTATGTAGTTGAAATTCCCGGAGAGAGTACATATAATGGAATATTTCCCCTTTAGGTTCAAGATACCTCCTCCGTGGAAAAGTTTGACCCTCCGTAGAAGTGTACATTGTCTCATTGTAATCTCTGTAGTCGCGATTGGCGAATCAAAAGACATTTTTATTTATCAGTTATGCGATATTCGTGTGCGCGACATAGATACGGGCGAGGGATTAACGATGGATTTCCCATAACTCATCGGTAATATAAAAACATCGATAAAGTTCGATATTACGTATCGCGGTTTGATATAATATCGAAAGGTCATTCGTATCGTGAATCTTAAATGGCACTTTCAATGCCACAAAAGACGCGTTTACGTGCTTATTTAATTTTTTTAAAAATTATTTACATCATTTTTATAATTATTCAATCGAATGTTGGAGTAAACCGTAACGCTTAAGACCCTCGTAAAATTTTCAGAGATAATTCAATCATTAGTTGCCATGTTTACTAGGGAGTGTCGAAAAGGACTTTTTTTTCTCTGCTCCTACCACTCAAAACTTTAGGTTTTGACATTAAAGAGGTCCTCCTTCAAGGAGGGCGCTGTAGCTTGAAGTTTAGAGCTCGCTCAACGAGGATTTAGGTTTCCCATTTAATTAACACGTAAAAAATATTGTTTTTCGTTTAAAATTATTTCAGGCAACCGAAAAATTGGCGATGTCTGTGTTTCTTGGCTTATTTGAAAGCATGAATCATCCCCTAAACGATGATAGGTCGTTTTTTGACTCACCTTGTTCCCATTTTATTTTACGCCACTTTTCGACCACAATAGTCACTTTTTCAAGTTTACATACAAAGTTTACGTACAAAGTCTCCAAGGTATCAATGAGTCCAAAATGAATTGCTACAAGTATTGATCGTGGATTCGAATATAAATAATCAATTCCAAAAATTGGTAAAACATACAAAATTTCTCGAAATAAACATGGTTTTTTGAATAAAATTGAATTCCGTATTTTCGTATCTTCAATTTTACTCAAAAAACCATGTTTATTTTGAGAAATTTTGTATGTTTTACCAATTTTTGGAATTGATTATTTATATTCGAATCAACGATCAATACTTGTAGCAATTCATTTTGGACTCATTGATACCTTGGAGACTTTGTACGTAAACTTTGTATGTAAACTTGAAAAAGTGACGATTGTGGTCGAAAAGTGGCGTAAAAAAAAAATTGGAACAAGGCAAGTCGAAAAACGACCTATCATCGTTTAAAGGATGAGTCATGCTTTCAAATAAGCTAAGAAACACAGACATTGCCAATTTTTTTGTTGCCTGACATCATTTTGAACGAAAACCAATATTTTTTACGTGTTAATTAAATGGAAAACCTAAATCCTCGTTGAGGGACCTCTAAACTTCAAGCTACAGCGACCTCCTTGAACGAGGACCTCTTTAATGTAAAGACGTAAAGTTTTGAGTGGTAGGAGCAAAGAAAAAAAAAAGTCCATTTTCGACACACCCAAATGTTTACGTGCACTCTGTTCAACCCCCCCATGAAAAAGAAGTATACTTCAGATATATAAAAAATATATCTCTATATATATATAGCGGCAATAAGTTCGATATCTCTTATTATATATCTCGTATATATCTTGCAATATACTTCTTTTCCATATGGGACGTGTCATTAGCTAATAATTCTCGTAACTCATGATATTTGAAGAAACGTAAACGAATGGAAATCAAGTTTTAGCTCACAGATATATTTCGAGTTGAAACAATTATAAGTTGCCAGATTTAAGCTAAATATATCGTAGATAAGAGAGCACGTAAACGACCCATAACAGAATTCTACTGAACGAAACAGCCAGCGTATCGATTGCTCGAAAATCAAAGCGAATAATCGAATTCGGAGGATATGTCAAGGCCTCATCGCTCTACTTTTCCGAAATTCTTCATCGTTTATAGAAGAAGTATTCGCGTGCAATTGTCCCATTTTGATTCGCAACTGGAGCAGCTACCGCAGCTATAAGTTTATCCTGATTCATTTCCACCACACGCGTTGCATAATTTTTACAAACAGCCTTTTTGCCATTCTTATACTTTATGGCGCCATATCTAAAAGTTTTTGCTGTTTTCTTGCTTGATGCTCGAGATCACGTAAACGGCAACGTATTTTCCTCAATGGAAATCAAGTAGCACGTAAACGCCTATGACTGAACAAGTAGTCAATTTTGTGCACGTAAACGTAGTAATAATCACAATATCTAAAGTTTTACGTCGTGATACTATAGGAACATTTTAATTATCGAAAAAAAGGAAAACCAGATTGTTCATCGTGGCTTTGCATTATGAACATCTCGGGTACATTGGGTATACAGTATGGTCTGCTCCGTACGTTCTATTGAAGAAACGATAGAGCACCAGACCTCTCGCTGTACTCGTATAACAAACATACCGAGTACATATGAGCAATAACGCATATATATCTGTATGTTAATGTCCAAGTCACTCTTGTCGATCCATTTATATATACTTGTAACGTCGCCGTCTCTCTCCGATCATCATATCGTGACGTCCATACTCATCGCCTTTGCGTGTGCATATATCGTCCGATATATATAATAAAAACCGAGATTTCTTCGTCCGAGTACGACCTCGGATCTTGGGATACAATTCATATCGAGAGAGAGAGAGAGAGAGAGAGAGAGAGAGAGAGAGAGAGAGAGAGAGAGAGAGAGAGAGAGAGAGAGAGAGAGAGAGAAAATCTCATGTAATTAGGGATAATTAATTAAAGGATCGAGACGATACGTTACGAAAATGAATTTTCAAACCATACTTTACATTGAACCGAGAAATATGTTAATTAAAAAATGGAAAATAATTGTAAAAAAAAACTCCATGGTATATTCCCAGACTCTTGTATTAGTTCTTCATGAATCATTTCGACTTTTCATCTTACACACCCAGAAAAAAGATTTAGTTGATTCAAATAGAGTCTATTTGTTCTAACTCATTTTTTTTCTTTGTCTCACGGCCTAATAGGACTCTATTTATTGTAAATATATTTTTTTTAAATAGTACAGTTATTTGGACCAAATAATTGTTTATTCAATTCAACTATATTTTTATTGCCAACGTACGAAATGTTTATTCAAATAAACAATTATTTAAATTTGCATTTAGCAAAAATGCATTTGACTCGAATAAATATCTATTCAAGGCAACTATATTATTGTTGCAAACTTTTTTTATTCCAAAATATAAACAAAAACGAAATATATCATTTGCAAAATGGTTCCATACGCACATAGAAGAGTTAAACGGAAGAAAAATCCTGCACCGATTTTTCTCGTTAGGATTTTTCCTCCTCGACTGGAACTCGAACCTGGGACCTATCTTATACTTACCTATCCTATCTATCTACCTAACACGCTACCCACTACGCTATCGACTGTTTATGAACTATGGTATTTCATATCATGTATTTAACTCGGCAGAGAACACTCGATCAGTTGTGTATGTTGGGAGCTACTCAAAAGATGGTGGTTGTCCCGTCTTCTGCCTTTTATTTCGTATAACCATGTCGGTTTTGGAAGAAATTACAAAATTGAATGTGGTGAATCCAATATGGTGGATCCAAAATTCTAAAAATGCCATAGCTTGTCAGATTTACTCTAACTTTATATTCAGGGGTTTTTTTCGTCGGTGAACACGAATTTGAGGTCAAAATTACAAAACTCAATACGGCGGATCCATTATGGTGGATCGAAAATTCTCAAGATGACATAACTTGTCAAGATTTCGATCTTACTCAGTATTGAGGGGTTTTTCGGGTAATTGAACATGAATTTGACGTCGAAATTACAAAATTCAATATAGCGGATTCAATATGGTGGATCGAAAGTTCTCAAAATGCCATATCTTGTCAGATTATGATTGAAAATTTTCAATGCATCAATTACTCCAAAAATGTCGAACGAGATGCAAATAAAACGCGTGAATGCTCCAATAGAATTGAGAAAAAATGCACAAAAATAAATTGGATACATGAATATAGTTAATTTAACTACATTTTTTTTTGTAATGAAAGCGAATGAAAAAATGTAGCAAGAGCAAATAAATTTTTTATTACTTTACACTTTTAAATCAATATTAATTCAAATAAATTAATTAATTAGAGACAAATATCGTACAATATTTGAATCGAGTAAATATTCGCTTGGATTTAATAAAATTCTAGTTATTTCAAAGAAAGAGAAATTGAATATATAAATGTAGTACATTTGACTAGATCTTTTTTCTAGGTGTAGTTGACTGGCCCGGTAAGCCATTATAGTCTCATTGAATCTCAAAACTTTTCTAAGTTTATTAATAAATATATCGCATACGTCTACACGTCTCTTCATTGCTTTTAATTCCTGACACTTTCTCATCACAATCAAAGGCTCACAATATCGTGAACAAATTCAACATTCAGACCGCGACGAGCTCATGTTTTTTTTTTTCCGCGTATAACATGCGCCAAAAAGGGGCATAATTAACAATGAAATTTCTTGCCGGAATATTCGTTATAACGCCGTCTGAAACATTTCAGTCCGCGAAAAAAAAAAAAAAAAACACTCAAGTATTCGAGTACCGAAATTTTCAAAATCGCAAAGTTCTCTGCAAGAACCAAAACCTCAGTTACATTCCCCCGTCCACACAATTATATTTCCAGCTATATGTTCTAGAATTTCTTGCTTCAAAAAAAAATCGAAAATAAAATATTTGAATGTCTCTCGGGGGGTTTCGACGATCAAAAGAAAAATCATGGACGAATTTTCGAAGGATCAAAGTCCGGAATATTGGTCGATTTTACATGGAATACCTCGTGCATAAACGAAGATACAATTCTCTCGCGTTTCTCGGACATTAACTCGAGCCAAAAGTATGGAAATTTATTAAAATTACAATTTTCTACATTGTTCACGAATGTAAAAAAGAAAATCGATGTAAAGCAGGCTCGGATGGGTTTTTTTTTCGTACAAATCGTAACATAGTCTCGGTGCATTTGAACGCGAGTATGGCGGGGTGCTCTATCGGTGTCGCGGGGCCCGGTATAGAGTCGAGGAGATTCGACGCCGACAGGAGAGGACACACAGGAGCAAAACGTTTTAACATTATATATACATATACAGACGAAACGAGAACACGAGAGAGAAAGAGAGAGAGAGAGAAAGAGAGAGAGAGAGAGCTTACGAAGAGATCGAGGAGATCGCGAGTAGGGAGGGGCATATAGTCAGAGCAGCCACCGGATCACGATTTAACAAACGATGTCGTACTTTGGAGTAGTTGTTAATGTAGTATGTGTGTGACAACGGCATTGACAACATGGATACGTCTGACCTAGGAGGAGGTTGGTCCATTCCGATATATTTATTTATTAAACGAAACAAAGCAGAAACAAAATGAGACAAAAAAAATTAAAACTATCGGTATAGGATTTTCGAATGTAAGGAAGGGCGTTACGAAAGAAAATTTCATAAATCTCGATAGAGCCGGAGCATGAGAGGATCGGTCGTCCAAGAGATCGGTTGAATTAAAAAAAAAAAAAAACAAAACAAAACAAATCCAAAAAACGTAGGAGGTGCACGTATCGTACGAAATCTTTGCAAACGTGATACTCGTGATGGTTTAGCGAGACGAGAGGAGAGAGGGAGAGAGAGAGAGAGAGTTTCGTAAATTACGCGTCATACGATATCTCATCGTGATTAGTGCAAAAAAAAAAAATGCGATTCCTTTTATCAAAAGGGGAAAAAGAGGCGAGCATTGATTTCGTTGTGCGGCGTTTTCATTATCGTCTGTAAATCATTGAGAACGTTAAACACGTTGTTATTCGAATTGGTAAGACTCAAGCGTGCGTGTGTGTATATGTGCAATCGATCATACTTTTGATCAAAGAGTTTTATTTATCGAGTCACCGTAATTGCGAAACTGCAGTGTTACGGAAAATAGAATGATAGATTATCGAAGATAGGGAATTATAAATATCGCGAGGAAAATAGCTGAACATTTTTTTTCCTCCTCCGCTTTATCGAATGCACGTAATTTGTAAAAAAAAAAAAAATCGTTTGTCACAAGTTCTTTTTTTTTTTTTTTTTCTTTTGAAATTTCACTTCTTACATGCGGCTTTTTTCATTTTATTCTTTCATGCAGACGATTTCTCGTCTGCATGAAAGACGATGTGCAACCGATATCTCGCGAATGATGACAATCGCATATCGATCATTCCGCCAGTCGAAGATAAGATAGGATAGCCACGTCAATTCTTTAGTTATTTGTTGAATATTTTTTTTCCTTTGTTTTTTTTTTTTATCGATTAAATACGAAGATTCACGTATCGTGCGTCTTTCTTTCCCGATTGAATTTCAATTGGTCGCGGTATCGGTGTGCATGGATCGTTTCTCGTTTAGTGAAATGATCATTCATCGGAGGAATTTTTCCGGTGAAAATTCGCGAATTGCCAGGACCCGGAGAGATAAAAATTAGCAAGTCGATAGCTTGATGGTATTTTTCCGCTATTTTATTTTATCGAAAGCAATTTATCGAATTTGGAAAATTATTATTTTTTTTAATCCCGTGACTGATTTGTTTGTTCTCGGGGGAAAAAATTTTATGCCAGTCGTTGGGGATGATCGATCGTAAGCATGTTCGTCGATGAACTATAATAACGCTGTCCTTTTGTTTTAGCCCAGTTACATTAAAAAAATTATCCGCGATTAAAATTATTTCGCTGCAAAATTCCCCATATATATTGTTTTTTTTTTAACTTTTTTTTCTTCTTAGGTACCTTTCTAAAAGTTAGTTTTTAGCCTCAAACGAAGCCTCGTGAAACCGGAACTCGGTAGAAAAATTCTAAAAGATGACTCATCCGGTTTGAATTTTTCAAACAATCTAACCAGATCTCTCGAAAACTATACAAGTTAGGAAGCTTTTTTTTCGTTTCATTTTGTAGATAATCAAATTTTCTTTAAAAAAAGGTCGTAACTATTATACACCCAAATTTTCATCTTGTACTCGATACGAACGTTTGAAGTTAAGTTCAATGAATAAAAATGAACGAAGATGCTTATTACCTTGTAAATTTTGATTTCATCCGTGTTCTAAGCTTGATACAAATTGTGTACATTTGGATGTATAGCAGTCACGACCTTTTTTAAAAGAAACTTTGATTATTTACAAAATTAAATAAAAAACAGCTTCCTAACTTGTATAGTTTTTCGAGATATTTCGGTTAGAGTGTTTGAAAAATTCAAACCGGATGAGTCACCTTTTAGATTTTTTCTACCGAGTTCCGGTTTCACGAGGCTTCGTTTGAGGCTAAAAACTAACTTTTCGAAGGGTACGTAAGAAGAAAAAAAAATAAAAGTTACAAAAAGCCGGCTTAATATATATATGGGTGCATGCAGTTGATACTCGTAAAATATCTCTTGGGCATTGCGTGCAAGACTTGTAATTTTTTTTCTAACGTAACGACCGCGTGCCTCGCGTTAACCCCCAGAGTTAATGTATATTGGCAAATTTTTCGCACATACTTCCATCACGTGTGAAGAATAGACACACACACACACACGTGTGTGTACGTATGTGTGAGTGAAAAAGATGACCGTTTGTCGGCGACGTCCTTTGATTGCTGTCTCTCTAAATGAGGGAAAAACGAGAGAGGGATCATTGATTAATCGAGAGCGTGACTCGCGGTTACGAGAGGCCAACTACGAATTAAGCGAGATTAATATAATTATCTCTCATGGAAACCTCTACGAGTATCCTAGCTGCGTAAAATCGAATTTTTTTTTTCTCTAAATTAAACTTGAAAAATTGAAATTTTCTGTTGACTTATCTACGACTTTACCGAATAAAACGATTATCGTTGATGAAAATTAAGATTTAAATAATTGTACAATTGAATTGGCAAATCTAAAGTTCAAAATTCGTGATCGGATGATCGGAACAAATCATGAAAATAAATATTCATTTGACGATGAATTATAAAATTTTAATTATTCCAAGCTCAAAGACTTTACGAAATTAAAGAATCTTCTCCGTCAAAAGTAAACTCGGCAAATTTTCACTGATTTCATCTAAAAAGTACATAATTAAAATCCTTGCGTACATGGCTACGAGTACAAAATGACAATGAAAATGAAAAAAAAAAGGAGAGAGAGACAATCGAGTCGTAAAGACTCATCGAGGCATCAGAGGAAAGTCCTCGAATACTTTTTATTTCCCGCTCGATCGTGTGCTTCATCCTTTTTTTTTCCGGCATTTTGTTGTATTTTTCCCCCATTTTTATTGCACATTTCGTACGACATATCGCGCGATCGCCGTTGCTCATGATCGGGAGAGCAACGGGAGAGCCGGCCGCGGGAGATCGCGCGCGGTCGCAACCGAGAGTTGTTGAGTCGTGTTATACCCAGTTTATACGACGTACATTAGGCATGAATGGCATCTACTCTGCCCAGTTGAATGAGAGCAATTTAACTTCTTTAGGTTGCTTAATCGGTAGGAAGTCACATCAGTCAAGGCACATAGGTATAAAATGTACACCAAGCCACCTTCGCTGTAATCTCGAACGTCCATCTTTGCCGTGCTTCTCTTACGTCCTCCCATATATATAAATATATATACCAATAAATACATACATGTAATTCATCTCTCTCTCTCTCTCTCTCTCTCTCTCTATCTCTTCGTCTCTGTCGCCATATTGTCTATTTCGACGAGCTAAGAAACAAAAGGACGTTTGACGTACAGACTTACGCGTCAAATCATCATTTTCAAGTCTTTTTGTTTCGATGCAAAGAACACTCGATTGTCTCGTATGAGAGCATTTCTATCGGTCCATATAGCGTGCTCTGGATGCTGAACTCCTCGGCCATTAACACTTTTTCTCTATCTCTCTCTCTCTCTCTCTCTCTCTCTCTCCAATCTCTCTCGTGTTCTTTCTCTCTCGTTTTTTTCCATCATATCGTACGTCTCACCCTTTTGCATTCGGTATTCTATGTGTGTATATACTCGCGAGGAGCATTCGTTTCATTATTCCCAAGCCCCTTGGAGGAGAAAGTAAAAGGTCTATCGGAGAAGAGCAGAGACCCTACAAGTGGCTGATACAAAGAGATGTAAAGATGACACGTAGGCGCGATCGCGGTTCAGCATCCATGAGACGATCAAAGTGTGCGTGTGTGGGAGAGATAGAAAGAGAGAAAGAGAGAGAGAGAGAGAGAGAGAGAGAGAGAGAGAGAGAGAGAGAGAGAGAGAGAGAGAAAGAGAAGAGGTCGAGGGTTCGAAAACTTTGGATAGTATCAAGTTGGCACAGCTAGCGTGGATCGCGTGGAACCGCCTAACGAGTCGTTTCCTACTTGGCCTTTCGTTATTTTGCAATTGTATACGGTACATATACGCTCGTATATATAGCTCCAAACCCGCGATTTTCTCTCCCCGTATACACGGCGTACAAACTCGCAACATTGCATCGCGATCTGTCAATCAACGAAATTCTTCGGAAAATTCGTATCGATCCGAGAGGCGTGCGACTGTTGGGATGGTGGGCGAAAGAGAAATTGGGGGTTGATAGAGATATTTGCGGATGCTGCGATGAAGGAAACGCGAATGGAAAAGACGCGGACTATAGATATAGCTTGGCATTTCCGGTATTCGTACTTTTCATTGATTGTTTATTTGAGAAAATCTTGACTTAAGAGACCAGGAGGAAAACTGTCATCTTGAGGATTCTTTAGCCGAACAAGACGAAACATTTTTCCTCATTATTAGGAAATGTATTTAAAATGGTGTTGTTTTTTTTTTTAATTGTTTCACGCTTCGCGACTATTCTATATTGTATCAATATAGTGGAAACTCATTTATCCTATTCGTCTTTTGGAATTTCCATTGATCAACTTTTGACATTCGAAGAGACATCGAGAAAGAAAAAAACCATTCTACTCACAAAAATGATTGTCATTTGTGCTGAGAGTTAGAAAAATAAAATCTTTTTTTTTCCCAAATTTTCAAACGCGTTCAGGATACACTTTTGACCGAAAGTGTAGTGGTCGATACACTTGGGTGGATCGAGTGGGAAACGAAGGGGAGGGGAACATGTATTACGTAAACGCGACACATTTCACGACTTCCTCTCGAGGGAGTGGAACATCCGCGCTTCTCGGGCGCGAATCGCCGAGTCGCGAGAGAAACCCGCGGTAAAAATTGAATAGCTACCGCGACAATAATAATTATTCGGGGACTGGCATATACCCGCGCTCTTCTATATATATATATATATGTGTAGGCTATAATAGTACACGTTATGTATATCTAGGGCCATGCGATGAGGTGGAGGAGGTGCAGGAGGTGAGGGAGAGGGTGAACAGGTGTAGCACACACCGAGAAATTTGTAGGAGAGAGAGAGAGAGAGAGAGAGAAAAGAGAGATAGAGATTGGGAGGAGGGGGGTCCATCGATTGACCCCGATTTCATGACGCCACATGGAACACTTCGACACTCCAGTACCCGACTAAAACGCTTTAATTAACGAAAACTTCCTCGTTAATGTTTTCATACTCTCTCTCTCTCTCTCTTTTGAACTTCCTCCCTCGCGTTTGAATCTTTTCAGCATGCTTTGAGCGCAAAAAGTTAGATCGAAATATGTCTCCCGACGATCGATCGATATCGACATTTATCTTGTACGAAGAATATCATAATAACAATAATTAATCATCCATGGTAATTGGAAGAAATAATTTGATTAATTTTAATTAACCGTATCGTTGGATCTAATTTATCAATTAATTAAATTAATTAAATCAATCGCTGGCTAATAATTTTATTGACTGCAGTTTTTTTTTTCGTCAAAAAAAAAAACAACGATTTTAGGCTTATTCGTAATATCGTCATTGAACAATTTCGATCAGGTATAAATTGCACACCGCCAGCGATCGAGGACTTTCCACACGATCTCTTTGACGAGAAGCAACGACAGGCCGGTGCCGTTGTCGTTCACGTTATCGTATCCCTGTACCTCTTTATCGCATTGGCGGTAGTGTGCGATAAATTCTTCGTACCTGCGGTCGAAAAAATATGTCACGGTAAGGATAATTTGACACGAGAAATTCGGAGAATATTCTCAATCCGTGCGGCCGGATTGGAAATTCAAAATTTTTTTTTACAATCGACGGACCCCCCCCCCCCCCTCGATCGATGCAAAAAGTTCTGCGTCGCTATTGTTAAAATTTATTGCAGCGCTATCGATGTCGAAGGACGTTGCAGGCGCGACGTTCATGGCGGCTGCAACATCAGCGCCGGAATTGTTCGTAAATGCGATCGGTACGTTCATCACCGAAGGTGATATCGGCGTTGGCACGATCGTCGGATCGGCGGTCTTCAATATTCTCGCTGTTCCAGCCTGCTGTGGTATCGGCGCTGGTATGGTACGTAATATGTGCAGAGTCAGGCGCATCGTTCGAATTTTGGTAAAGAAAAAGACACCTATGATATAATTTAACGATCATTTTGAATTCGAGCGGTGCCCATTTTTCGCAATATGTTGGAGACGATTCGCGGGGGGAAAAAATCGATTAAAGTAGTTCGGCCGTCGTATGACTGTAGTCAAGTTGGCAACTCATTTATATCGATTAAATTTACGTCTAAATTATTAATAAAATTAATGAACACTTACATTGATAATATTTTTATCACATAAATGTCATGAAATGCTTTAAAAATATCGTCAAAGATAAAGTTTATACTTTAACTTGACTAGTTAAGTGATTGAGTCCGCCATGATTGTCCAATGTTCGGGTAAAGTCGGCTCGCTGCCCCTCTCACCCCTCCGACCCCCGTGCCAGTGCCGGTGACATATTACACATAACCTAGCTGCGACATTTGTATAACGCGAAAGAAAAGTTATGAAGTAATGGCACCGAGAAAAAGAAATGGTCAGTTCGTTAAAAAAAGCGAAGCTATTCGACGAATTAAAGCGCGTGAGTTAATCTCAAAAATAAATTTAAAAAAATCTATAAAACTCGACCAAAAAGTGCAAATAAACGTAAACAACACTGGTCGAAGAATTGTGGATACAGCTTTTTATGGTTAAAAAATTGATAATTCAAAAGATTATACATGAAAATTCATTGGTAAAATTTAGTTTATTCGTGATAAAAAAAAATAAATGTTATTCACTTTTAAAGTTTCTCGAGAATTTAAAATTCCCGCGATTACCGACTCTGCCCGAAGCTTCAATCAGCTGTTCCAGCAGTGCAACGTAAATGTCTGCCATCCGCTTCCGACACGTCGAAAACAAAAGTTCTTTTATGTTTTCTTTTTGAAAAGCACCGTAAGGTCATGTTTTTTTGAAATAAACAGAATCTGCGATAAATTTCCTTTATGGTGGAAACTTTTCTGAGGCTCAACCACCGATTACTTTTTTTACAATTAACATTATTGTGAGTTCTTCCATAAGGTACTGTGTTAAAAATCAAAATTAAAAAATGAAATAATTCAAAATTTTGCCCCGCAAGAGCCCCCCAAAATGTGCTTATTGTAATCAGGGGACTTTTAACTGTTATTCACCGCAAAAATTGATGGACATTTACCGTACTTGCTCAAACAGCCGAACTACTTTAAATCTACGTAGATCTAAAGTTTGGTAAATCGTATAGAGATCTATCTGGATCTCTCCCTATATACAACGGTATAAATTTATGCAGATTCGAGTAGACCTTCATTTTCGAGAACGCTTTTTCTCATTAGATCTCCGTTTGATTGTACCGAAATCTCAGTAGATCTACGTAGAACTATTTTTTTCCCCAGTTGCCCTCATTCGCCATTGTCATCTTATATCATGATCCTGCTACAATCATCGATCAACGTTTCCTCTTGGGTCTTACCGATTCTTTTTACTCATATTGAGAAAATTATTATCCAAAATGCCTGCTCTTCGCAGCGGCATCATTATTTTTCAGTACTACTCTTTTTCCGCGAAAACTCGAGCCCCAGAGGTTCCCGCGGTAAAAAAAAAAAAAAAATCCCCGCGCATAACGTAATTGCGATCATGATACCGCAATCCTGTATCGTTTTTCCGATCATTTCCCACCCGAGTAACACTCGCGACGTCGAGTTATATCACGTAAAATATGAAATTCCACGCGTAATACGATATATTCTCCTCTGATTGGATGACATTTTTTTTTTCTTTTCCCCTCGCCATTTCTTCTCTCTATAACTTGCACAAATCAAACATCCGAACGAATTTGCTTCGAATCCATTGGGGAATGAAATTTTTTTTTTTTTTTTTTTTTTTTTTTGTTACTCGATCGGTCTCTCAGGTAGTACCGCTCGATTGGTGGCCCGTAAGCCGAGACTGTCTAGCTTATGGGGTCACAGTAGCAATTTTAATTTGCATTATACACGACGAGCGAGTCGAGTGGTACGAGGCATTGACACTGGTACTCCTATACATCGTATACATCGCCGTTATGTACTGGGACAAGTCGTTTCAGCGCTGCACCAGATTTCGTACAAAGACGCGGGAAAACTCATCCGAGGACTGCCATCTTGGTGGTGTTCCAGGTAGAGAAAAAAAACAAATTTTAGGGATTAATTGTGTATACATCAATTAAACAAAAACCAAGAGAGACCAAAGAGAGGTGGGGGGGGGGGGGGGGGGGGGGATTTTACTGCAGAACGTTGTCGTAGGTAATTGATCTCATGACCCGGTCACGAGTGCGGGTTATCGATCGAACGAATAAAGAGGAGGGAGAGTATATGAGAGCTTTACCAACTGTTCGAAAAGGTCACCCCCGACTTTAGGCCTCTCTCGGTTTTTATAACTTGCATATCTGGGGTTGCGAAAAAAAAAATAAAAGTTGAAACGACGAGGGAGGATAAAATTGAATGATGTCCTAGGATGAGGGAAGACTAGGGAAAAAAGAGAGAGAGAGAGAGAGAGAGAGAGAGAGAGAGAAGAAATGTTTTCTTACTGATTGTGCACAGGGGAAGCGAGCGAGATTCACTTATCGAGACCCGATAAATTGCAATCACCTGGCAGTGAGAGAGTCGAGCAAATTGCGACTATCGATGTGCCACTCCAGAACGGTGGAGCCAAGACTCAGGAGGAAAATCACGAACCTGGTGGGTGATAATAAAAAAAGAAAACTAAAAACCAATAATTTATATCGCGGTCTTGAGACTTGGGGAAGCCGATGGTAGGTCTTGTTGGGAGTGGATTCGTCCTCCTCTCTCTCCCCCCCCCCCCCCCCCCTGGTAAATGTACTTGCATCCCGTGAATTATTTCCAACAGACGATTGGAAGTTTTTGGCAATTTTTCGTAACATGTCCTGAATCCTCTCGCGTAAGAATGCAATTACAAAATTCACTCGAACGGTCATTCACTCCGGTGTATTCACCCTACATGTATAATAACCGAGAGAAAGAGAAAGAGAGAGAGAGAGGGAGTAAAGAAAATTCCGTTTATTGCGATTCACGAATTAAGGCTGTAGGATTATTGTCCGGAATTGTGGGGGCGATACTCAACTCGATCTTTGTGTCTTTTTCCCTCTCTCCGCTCTCCCGCCCCTTTTTTTCTCTCTCTCTCTCTCTCTCTCTCTCTTTCTTTCCTCGGGAAATTATCACACCAGAGTACGAGTACGAATTGTTGGTATGGCCGGCGAGAGGTGGCTGGATAAGAAAGACAGCGTGGATCCTCACATGGCCAATTCATCTCGTCTTCATGTGCACGATACCCGACTGCGAGAAGCCGAGATTCAAAAATTGGTTTCCCATTACCTTTCTCATGTGCATCGTATGGATCGGTTCGCTGAGCTACGTTGTCGCTTGGATGATCACCATTATCGGTTATTATACGATCAATTTATTTGACAAGATGCATGAAATTTGGACTACATTGTTATCATGATTTGCTCAATTTATGATAATATACAATTTAGGGTGTGTCGAAAATGAACTTTTTTTTGTTCTTCGCTCCTACCGCTCAAAACTTTAGGTTTAGACATTGAAGAGGCCCTCGTTCAACGAGGGCGCTGTAGCTTAAAGTTTAGAGGTCGCTCAACGAGCATTTAGGCTTCCCATCTAATCAACACGTAAAAAAATATTGTTTTTCGTTCGAAATGATGTCGAGCAACCAAAAAATTGGCGATGTCTGTGTTTCTTGGCTCATTTGAAAGAATGACTCATCGCCTTGTTCCAATTTTTTTTTTTTTACGCCACTTTTCGACCACAATAGTTACTTTTTCAAGCTTACAAAGTCTCCAAGGTATCAATTAGTCCAAAATGAATTCCTCCAAGTATTGATTGTTGATTCGAATATAAATAACCAATTCCAAAAATTGGTAAAACACACGAAATATCTCAAAATATAAACATGGTTTTTTGAATATAATTGAAGATACGGAAATACGGAATTCGATTTTATTAAAAAAACCATGTTTATATTTTGAGATATTTTGTATGTTTTACCAATTTTTGGAATTGGTTATTTATATTCGAATCAACAATCAATACTTGTAGCAATTCATTTTGGACTCGATGATACCTTGGAGACTTTGTACGTAAAGTTTGTATGTAAACTTGAAAAAGTGACTATTGTGGTCAAAAAGTGGTGTAAAAAAAAATAATTGGAACAAGGCAAGTCGAAAAACGACCTATCATCGTTTAAGGGATTAGTCATGCTTTCAAATGAGCCAAGAAACACAGACATCGCCAATTTTTTGGTTGCCTGACATAATTTTGAACGAAAAACAATATTTTTTTACGTGTTAATTAGATGGGAAACATAAATCCTCGTTGAGCGAGCTCTAAACTTCAAGTTACAGCGCCCTCCTTGAACGAGGACCTCTTTAATGTCAAAACCTAAAGTTTTGAGTGGTAGGCGCGAAGAAAAAAAAGTCCATTTTCGACACACCCTAATGCAGTTATTACTATTTTTTTTTAAATATTCATTACGCCCCTTTTAATGTCGTAATATCGATAAATTTAGGCGATACCCTGAAGATTCCGGACTCAGTGATGGGAATAACATTTTTGGCAGCCGGTACGAGCGTACCCGAGGCTGTCTCGAGTGTCATCGTGGCGAAACAAGGTAATCACGCCACGGTGCATGCGCACTTTATTCTTTTTTCATTCGAGACAATTGATTCTCATTTCCCAAAAAAACGTTAAGAAACAAAAAAAAAAACAAAAATTTATCGCTGATTCGATTGAATTTGCGTTCATGGTAGACAAAAAAAATGTATTTTCGGCTATAACGAGGACACATTTACATCTCTACCTGATAACTCTAACCAACGAAAAACTCTACCAAACAACTCGGCGCAAAAAAGAATCACCGGAAAACAAGCCTTCCGAAAAACAATTCTACCAGATTATAACACTACCGATTAAGAACTATACCAGATTATGACAATACGAATGACTCTAGCGGACTCTACCAAATAACGAGTCTCTGGGAAAACAAGTCTACCGAACAATAACTCTCCCGGCGAACGACTCGCTGGAATTACAAATTTCAGCGAGTCGTTCGTATCTTTGCGAAGAATTAAAAAAATTGAAAACGAGTTATACGATGAACAGAATTGTTCAACATTGAAAAGTGTTTAGGGGCTTGTTTGCATTGTTTTTTTTTTTTTTTTTTTTGAGCATTGCTAAGCGTTTAAGCTTAGCGTTTAAGCTTAGAAATGCTTAAAAAACAAAGCAAACAAGCGCCTAAACACTTTTCAATGTTGAAGAAGCGTTCGAGGCTTAGCAATGCTTAAAAAACAATGCAGGAAAAGCGTCTAAAGACTTTTCAATGCTGAAAAATTCTGTTCATCGTAGAGCTCGTTTTTATTAATAAATTCTTCGCAAAGTTTGACGTATTGTGTGTCACTCTTTTCACGGTAAAACTTCAAATAACGTTTTGGGCCTGTTCGAAGACGAAAACCAAAAAAATGACTAGGGGCTAAAACTTACTCACTTTCAAATGAGAAATAATAAAATGCAAAATTCATTTGAAAAAACAAAAGTTGAGTCTCAATGGGCTCAGCAGAGGCCCCGGACCCAAAAGCTGAGACATACAACTCAGCTTTTGCGCGAAACATTTTTGAATTTAATGCTTAGTTTTCGATATATTTGAGCATATTTTTTTAAATGGGACACACTGTATGTACTTACGTTCATTGACACCTACACAATTGTGATTATTTTCACCCATACATACTTGAAATCACCCGTATATATTCGGAATGGTCTATGGGTACCGTTTAAAAATTTTAATTAATTAAAAAAAAAGATGTCAATTACTTTTGTAATTTGTAGTTGATTCGAAAAAAAAGGTGTCGATTACATTTTTAATTGTAATTGATTCCAAAAAAGTGTCATTTACTTTTCTAATTTGTAATTAATTCGAAAAAGGTGTCAATTACATTTTGGAATTTTAATTGATTCGAAAAAAGGTGTCAATTACATTTTTGAATTGTAATTGATTCGAAAAAGGTGTCAATTACTTTTGTAATTTGTAATTGATTCCAAAAAAGTGTCAATTATTTTTCTAATTTGTGATTGATTCGAAAAATGTGTCAATTACTTTTGTAATTTGTAATTGATTCCAAAAAAGTATCAATTATTTTTCTAATTTGTAATTAATTCGAAAAAGGTGTCAATTACAGTTTGGAATTGTAATTGATTCGAAAAAAGGTGTCAATTACATTTTTGAATTGTAATTGATTCGAAAAAGGTGTCAATTACTTTTGTAATTTGTAATTGATTCCAAAAAAGTATCAATTATTTTTCTAATTTGTGATTGATTCGAAAAATGTGTCAATTACTTTTGTAATTTGTAATTGATTCCAAAAAAGTATCAATTATTTTTCTAATTTGTAATTAATTCGAAAAAGGTGTCAATTACAGTTTGGAATTGTAATTGATTCGAAAAAAAGGTGTCAATTACATTTTTGAATTGTAATTGATTCGAAAAAGGTGTCAATTACTTTTGTAATTTGTAATTGATTCCAAAAAAGTGTCAATTATTTTTCTAATTTGTGATTGATTCGAAAAAAGGTGTCAATTACATTTTTTAATTGCAATTGATTCGAAAAAAGGTGTCAATTACATTTTTTAATTGTAATTTATTCGTAAAAGGTGTCAATTACTTTGATAATTTGTAATTTATTCGAAAAAAAGGTGTCAATTACTTTTGTAATTTGTAATTGATTCCAAAAAAAGTGTCAATTATTTTTGTAATTTGTAACTGATTCGAAAAAGAATGTCAATTACAATTGTAGCTTGTAATTTAAATGTAATTAATTGCAAACAGTAATTGGATGCTGCTCAACACTGTTGCAATTTGGTAGAGGTGTCCTGGTGGCCCTTTTTTGTTTTTTTTTTTTTTTTTTTTTTTTTTTTTGGTAGAGTCGTTCGTTGGTAGAATTGCAACCTGCCAGTGATGTCAATGTCACGCAACGAGCATACCTCTTGGCTTTTCCTAACTCGCTCCATTGAGAAGCAAAAACATTAGAACAGCCAACGAAATTCGAGCCAAGACCCGGATTAATAATATCATCATGGAATTTTTCTTTTTTTTTTTTCTTCTTCTCGTCAATTCGTCGAAATCTTGACGAATCTTGAAAATTCGATGACGTTTTTTTTTTTTTTTTTTTTTTTCTTTTTTTCCTTTTATTTTCCTCACGTTCGTCGTCGCGAACAGGTCACGGTTCGATGGGCATCAGCAATTCGATCGGTTCAAATACCTTCGACATACTGCTGTGTCTCGGTCTGCCGTGGCTCATAAAATCATCGTTTTCACCGACCCAGCCGGGACGGCATTACATAAGCATCAATTCGGGGGGTCTCGAGTACAGCGCGATATCGTTACTCTCGACGCTCATGCTGCTGTACATCGCTTTTGCCTCGAACAAATTTCAATTGGACCGTAAAGTCGGACGCGCGTGCCTCTGTATGTACGCCGTTTTTCTCATACTAGCCTCGCTCATCGAGCTCAACGTGTTCTTCAGGGTGAATCTGCCGACGTGCCAGAGGACGGTCAAATGAGGGCGCTGCTGCCGCATGTTTTTTAGGGATGTTTTTTTTTTTTTTCCAAGTTCCCAACGAGCCAAAGAAAATTAAAAAAAAAAAAAAACAAAAAAGTGGATTACCTTTATTTTTATAGCGATTGAAAAAAAAAAAAAATCAAGACTCACACGGACACACAGACACGGAAATACACTCACGGACGTACGTAATAAATTAAAAAAAAAAAAAAAAAAAAATGATGCTCTGCGGATTTTCGTAAAAAAAAAAAAAAAAAAAATTTAAAATTTACTGGGGAACGATGCGAGATGTAAAATGTACGTTTGATGATAGGTGTGTCACTTGCTCGTGTGTACAGTTTTAATTTTTACAGAGTTGCATCTATCCTCTCTCTCTCTCTCTCTCTCTCTCTCTTCCACGAGCTCTCTATTTTTTTTTTTCCTCAAATATCGCGATATTAAAATAATTACACATTTTATACGTCCTCTATGCTCTCTATCCTCGCCTCTCTTCACTTTTTTTTCCCTTCCCCATTGAGAAACTCTCGTACTATTATTCTTAAAATCGTTGGATGATTTTTTTAAATTTTTATTTGTTTTTGTTTTTTTTTTTTTTTTTTTTTTTTTTTTTAAATAATGCACCACACTGGGAGATCTAAGGTAAGAAAAATCGAGTATTTTCGTCTCGGAAGATTCTTCCGGATGAGACAGATCACGTGTATCGAATGATTATACCATTTAATATGAATATACATAAATATAAATACAATTGTATTGTTTGTGATCGCAGCGTTTCGATTGTACAAAAAAAAAAATCCAACAACGAACGAATCTCTCTCTCTCTCTCTCTCTCTCTCGTAAAAAAAAAAGTACGTCTGCTATTCATCAAAGGAATGATCCAATTCTTATGGATAAGAAAATATTTAAATAAAAAAAATAATACACACACACATGACATGCACATACCGAGAGAGAAAGTGTGAGAAAGAGAGAGAGAGGAGAGACAATACGATTATGATACGATATGAAAAAACGCGATATTCATAGTTTATTTACAACTTGAGGGGTAATGAATTGCTGTAATAAATTATTATAAAAGAACAATGAAACGAGACGGAAAAAACAAAAAAAAAACAAAGCTCGCAACGATCCTGTCCTTTTTACTCAATCGCGTCCTTTCTTGAGAAATCTATTTAAATAAAAATTAAATGCTGCTCGCTGTTTTATAAGCGCATCACTTGAGAACGGATGGACCGATTTGGCTATATTTTTTTTTTTTTTTTTTTTTTTTCAATGTTCGTAACATTTCGTAACAGTTCGAAGAAGGTTTTTAGGGAAAGAAAAATTGGAAAAGTTGCCCGGAAAATTGGGAAAATTCGGGAAAAACTGAAAGTTCTTTTTTCTATGGGCTTTTTGTATGAAACTCAAGACCATGACTCACGCTTCGAACGCGATAATTCTTTTTTTGCGTTTTGTTCGTTATGGTCCTGGAAAAGTTTTCGGGGGAAAAAAAAAAAAAAAAAAAAAAAAATACGGGACAATTACAGAGGAGAGTCGGAAAATTCGGACAAACTGCAAAAATCATGATTTTGTTATGCACTCTCGTTCCTAACTGACCATAGGAACGACATTATTTGGTTGATTCGTTTTTTTGTTTTGTTCGTTATGCTCTTTCGGATGGAAATGACTCATTCGAATGTCTTCAATTGAAAAAAAAAAAAAAAAAAGGTAACTGTTTACTTTGACGGACTTTCCGAATTTTGCAAATTCTTGAGTTTGTTTTTGCGTCGATACGTTTGTTTTGGTCCCAATAATGATAATGAGGCGCCAGAGCCCGAAAAAATTGAGGCGTTATACAGGAATATTAAAAATTTGTCTGTCCGAAGCTGTTTCATCCCCCTGCGGGTTTGGGGTTGGTTTCGGTTTGCATTTGAGTGCATAGTTTTTTTAATGCAAATTTGAAAAATTCATATTTCTTGGTTTTTCTTGCATCAATACGTTCGTGAATGTCTGACGCGTGCGTTCCTGTATAAACCCTTCATTTTTTCAGGCTCCCCCACCTGATTATCATTATTGGGACCAAACCCGAACATGTCAGCCGAAAAAAAAACCCAAGAATTTGCAAAATTCGGAAAAGCCGTCAAAGTAAACAATTACCAAAAAAAAAAAAAAAAATCTGGAAGATTCGGAGAAAAATCTGTAAAAAAACGCATTCAAGCCTGAATTAAAATAAAATTACATTTGTTTTTTTTTTTTACTTTTGTAGTTGTTTCGCGATCCGACCAACAAACGTAATTATTTTATTTCTACTCCAATTTAGTTTCGCTACGTGAGCAAATATTTCGAATCAAGCCAATCGGTTGCATAGCGACGAAAAATTGATTCAGTTGTAAGTTCATCGCAATCTTTTCATAAAATGAATCGAGTTTCGTCGTTTTATCTCAAAAAAAAATTTACAGATTTACCTACGAAGTACGGTGAGTTTTGAAGCGACAAACGGTTGTACAGTAACAACAAAGCGAATCAATTGTCCATTTTCCAGTTGAATGGCGATTCACAAAACAATCAAAAAGAAATTTATTGAAATTTGAACAGGACAACGTCTGTCGGGTCAGCTAGTATAAAATAAAGATCTAATTTTTTTTCAATCGGATATATCGATCGGAAAAAAAAAAAAAATTAAAATTGCACCGAATTCGGACGGAAGGAAATTGAAAAAAAGGCGCTAAATTCGCTCTCAAAGGGCACTAAATTTGAACTAAAATTTTTTAGCTTTCGCTCATGGCGAAGGTTAGGAGAAATAAAGTTGTCTGGTGGACCAGATCAATTCGGCGAGACTCACGAACAAGGAAGAGAGAGAGAGAGAGAGAGGAAGAATAATATCCATATATATTTTCAGTTGGAGGTTGAAAAGCAAGTTTTCCGACCCACTTTACTCGTCTCTTTCTTCGTCTGTCCCTCTCTCTCTCTCTCTCTCTTTCTCATTGGGTCAAACACGAAGAAGCCGATAAGTCAAATTAAAACCGTAAAAGGAAGAAAATAGATGGAATTATATATGCAAGGAGACAATCCTGAAAGCCTCCGACCTTCGGTGGAATTTTTAACCAATGCCACGACGACCTCGAGAGCTTAAAAAAAAGGGAAATCAAGGGCGCATCGAATTGTGGAAAAAAAGATCCGAAAATTTTATTGTATCTTTTTTTTTACATAGTTATCTTTTTAACCCCTTCACTGGCAGACGATTCTGAGACTTAGGTGGACATTTCTGATAGTGAAAAAAAAAGTGAGAGAAAGAGCTCACAAATGTACTCTAAGACGCTTTGTCATAATTATACACTTGCTCAAAACCACCCACGAATACCAAAACCACCCTCGAGTACCAAAATTATAACCCTTGTGTTTTTAAGACTTTGTGATTTTAGGATTTTTTAGGATTCTAAGATTTTTCGAAATTATGGTCGCCAGTGAAGGGGTTAATACTATTAATAGGGTTTAGTCCTTGCCAGTGAAGGGGTTAATAGGATTTAATCATTTTTTGTTAAAGGTCATTTTTTTTTTTTTAATTCCATTATGTTTTTCCCTTCGATGTCATTTCGTCGAAAGCTCTGGAAATTCAATATTTTTTTAACATAAATTTTTGAAATTTCGATAAAAACTTTGCTAGGTCCGCGGCGAGGAGACTGAATTTTTAATTTCCGTTGGTTAAACCGTCCCGATAGTTTTTGACCGATCCAGCGTTCATGAATATTGGATTCGGTTGTAATTTTTTGCCAAGAAACCGCGAAGATTTTAGGGCAATTTTTATAAAAAAGTTATATCCCTAAATTTTTATCTTCGTATAAACTGCGTTGTGCGTTATATTAAACTGTTATGCGTTATATTATTAATGATAAATCGGGAAATTGGCACTGAATAACTTTCGATGAGACCTTTAAAAAGATTTGGAGAAGTCGCGAGGACTTCTCCAAATCCCATTCGAGAAGATGGGAAAAATTGGCAGACTGCGTGGAGCCAAAATGATGGCGCGACGACGAAGGACATATCGAATTTATTAACGTACAATAGCGGAGGAGAAATAACCAAAGGGGTTGATTTTCCGTCCCCTTCATACGCTGCATGCTGTATGCTCTCCCGAAATTCCGGAGTACATTATGTATAAGAACATAGAAAAATATATAAGAGAAAGTATATGGGAAGAATATAATTGCAGTTGCATAGCGCGGACTTTCCGCGGATCGGAGCGCGGTTGTACCCTGCCAGATGACTCGAGGGAGAGGTATCGTGGGGCTCGGTTGGACAAAAGAATTATCCGCAAGACATATACGAAAAATATTTATCATAATTTTGAATATATTTTTGAAAAAAAAAAAATCATCAAATTTTGGAGTCTTGGAGTTTTTTTTTTTTTGTGGACATCTTCGCTATTTTTTGGCTACTTGCAATAATAAAGGGAGATCGAACGTTCGATTTGAGAGACACTTGCACGAGAAATTGAAGATGAAAAGGAGAAAATAGTTGAAAAAATTACCTAATTTTTTTTGTCAATTTTTTCATCGTTTTTTTTTATTAATTAAATTTTTCATTTATCGATAATATCGGGAAAATGGTGATTTTTTCGAAATTTAAATTAACCATATGAACTTTAATTAAATTTTTTTTTTATTTTCGGAAAAAAAAAACGTTTTTGACGTTTCGATACGGAATTTTTGGGTCTTAAGGAGAATGCCTAGCTGATTCGTGATCAGCGGACAAAAATGACATCGATACAGGCACCTGAATGAAATTTCAAAAGTTTAAGATTTATTTTTTTTTCCGAAAAATGAATGGATTCATCAAAAATCGCTGTAATTTCGTTTCCCGAACGAGTCGAAACTCCATTCGGTGCTCATTTTCTTCGCAAAACGTTTTAGCTTCAAAATGGCGCTTGTTTCATCGAGCTACGATTTTTTTTTTCGATTTTTTACAAATTTTCAAAGTCGAACCATCGATTTTTGCCAATTTCTTCCTTTGAGCCCAAAATTGTCGATTTTCAAAGTGCTACAAAGTGCTACAAAATTGCTACAAAAAATTGAGATATCGGGATGAATCAAACTCCATTCTCTGAGTTTACTCAAGGGCTGCTCAAAACACCCCCGATAAGATCATATTTGTCAATCCGAATCGACGTAACGGGGATTTGAAATTTGGGTATTTTTAGGTTTCCGGAAATGTGGGCAAAAAATGTAGAATTTTTTTTTTTTTTTTTTTTCTTTATTACTATTTTCAGGGTTTAGGCGATTGGAAATTTTCCGCTGATTTTCCGCTGATCACGTTGAATTTTTCCCTGAATCTCAAGAATTTTATATGAAAATGCAGAAAAACGAAAAATTACACATTTTTTCATTTTCTGAAATTTTCACGACTCACTAAAATCGCTGCAACTTTGCTTCCCGTAAGAGTTTAAGCTCCGTCTATATTCTCGTCGTAATCGTTCAGGCTTTGAAACGCCGCTTGGCTCATTGTGCTAAATTTTTTTTTTCGATTTTTTTACAAAAATTTTTTAAGTATCACCATCAATTTTTCCCAATTTTCCCAAAAATTCGATATTGAAACGTCCAAAAAACAAAAAAAAAATCAATTCAACAAACGTATATTATATACATAGGTATACATTTATCTCCAACCCCTATTTTTCGAATATATTTTCTCTCCCTCATCGGGAGTAAAGTTGTTAAGGATATCCATTAAGTATAAAAACGGCAAGTGCATAAATGTTCGCCACATATCCGTGCACACTTTGCGCCTTTGGTATATAGCGGGAGAGTTCCGCGTCGCGTCAGCCCGCGCGCGGAATCCGCAATGCGGCGTCGCCGACGACGAACGCGAGAGTTTCGCTCTTCGGGCTGCTCCGATTTTCCAGCAAACCTTTGAAACCAGCCGCGATGCGCCAACGCTATGTACTGCATATAACTATTATTACACACACACACACACACACACACACACACATAGCCCTATACATATACGGATACATTGACGAAAAATATCAACCCCATATTTTATATAAGGGTTGTGCATGCACTCGCAGGTAAGTTTGAGTGTATTCGCGAGCTGACGTGTGTGCCCCGTACAATATATGTGCATATATTAGGACTCCGGAGTTCGGCCTGTGTATCAAATTCATGTATCGTGAAAAGGCTTGCATGTCGCGTCTGACCGAGGAGTTTCATGTACATCGGTGAAGAGAAATTGTGTGTGAATATGTGCGCGTGTTTCGTGTGTATTAATACCGTGAAGCAAGTCGATCCATGCGCGCCGAATGCGGCAACGTCATGCGCTCTTGCAACCAACCAACCCCTTTACCATCAACTACCCTCTATCGCTCTCTCTCTCTCTCTCTCTCTCTCTTTCTTTCTCTTGACCAAGTCACAATTTTCGGGCACCTCGCTCTCGTACTTAGTTCTCCGTTTATTGTTGTTATTATTATTTTTTTCCCCCTCGTATCTTGATCGCATTTGAGCGTCGATTCACTCGTACCCTCGTTCTCGTGGCGACCAAGGACTACCCCAACTAGGCAATTTTTCCTCTCTCACTCTTCTTTCCTTCTCTCCTCGCACTTCTCTCTTATTTCATTTTCATACTTTTCTTCTCCTGCATCTTCAAATTTTATCTCACGAAATCGCTCGCGTGTTCTCTCCCTTTTTCTCCTTTACCCTCTTTCACCCTCTCTCTCTCTCTCTCTCTCTCTCACACCTTTCAACCTGGATACCTCCGCTCCATACCATATTCCGTATATACTCTTCTTGCTCTCCGTTGAATCGCACGAAGATTCCAACCTCCCTCTTAAACGCGCCCTCTCTCTCTCTCTCTCTCTCTCTCTCTCTCTCTCTCTCTCTCTCTCTCTCTTGCGACTCTCGCGGAGAAACCGCGAGCCAGGGAGAATTCAACCCCCTTTGTCCCGTTGGCGTATATCCGCAGTGTTGCTTACCGCGTCACGGAGCACAGCACACTCTCGCCGTTCTAGCAAATCTATACAATGTACATACACCTATGTACACGCGTTTAAGAAAAAAAAAAAAATCTAATAATTAACGATTAATTAATTTCATACGAGCAACATATGCACTTTCTCTTCGTAAATTACTTTTCACAAAGTTCCGTATAAATGTATTCTTCTTTTTTTTTCACCCTATAATAAAATACGTAAAGAAAACAAAAAAAAATTTGCATTGCCTCGCGGGATCTCCTGGATTGACGAAGAGAACAGAAGAAAGAACCGAGGCAACGAAACTCGATCGTGGCTATAATTGTGTTCGCGGTTTCGATTGACGGAGAGAGAGAAAGAGAGAGAGAGAGAGAGAGAGAGAGAGAGAGAGAGAGGGAGAGAGAGAAAGAGAGGGAGTGAGAGAGAGAGAGAGAGAAGATTCGTTGCGCGGGCGCGATTTTCACATTGCCTGTGTATAGTGTGCCTGTGGTATTTTACGAGCTGCAACGAAGGTACAGCACAGGGAGGAAATTACGAAAGGGATTTAAAGAGAGGGAAAAAAAGCTGTGGGAATTTCTCGTCTTTCGAAGATGGAAATTCTCCCTAGGCTTGCACACAGGGAGGAAAAATAGAGAGTGAGCCAGAGATAGAGAGATAGCTGAGAGCTGACTCGATTAAACTTGCACAGAACTGGGGGAGGCTTTGGTATTCAGTAGCCAACGACAACGACGACGACGACGACGTTGGAAAAAGCTCCAAAGTCCCGACCACATGACCGCTAAAGCGTCCCGAACGATCGCACGGGATACGTGACGCACGGGGTGTGTATTTTTTTATTTTTATTTTCGAATCGCGTCAAAAAGAAAATCTCTCGTTTCGCGATTTAACCCAATTTCCCGCTCTCTCGTAACCTCCGTTCGACATCAAAAAGTGCGTCCCCGCGTGTGCCCGATATCTTCGTCGTTTATAGTTCTTGTGATCGCGCGCGGTCCATCAGATTTTCGGCTTTTTCTCGCGCATTTTTTTTTATTTTTTTCATCAGCTCAATTCCGGCAAAAAGTCGATGGATTATAATTCAACGTGCGCGTTTTTTTCTTCATCTGTTTCGCCGAACTTTTTGATCGTCGATATTATACTCGCGAGAGAATTCGCGTTACGCGGATATAATCAAAAGACGAAACGGGCCGAATTATTGGCGAAGAAAATATAATTTAAGAGGAAAAGCAAAGGATAACGGCTCACTCGTCTCTGTCTATCATGATATGATCGTGAAAACAGAGCAATGGAATAATTGAGACGAAAAGCGACAAAGCGTTTATGCGCCAAAACTTTTTGGTTCGTAAAATCGACGAACCGGTGATGGTGTAATTGTAAAAAAAAATATATATATCAGGGAAACTTGAAAAGCCTATCGAGATTCGTGCGAAAGGGGTTGATCGCACACATACAGATAATTCGAATGGTGCGCTGCGGCAAATCTTTATCTTTTTTTTTTCCCCTCGCATATCCAGTCTCATCGCATATCGACCACTGCTCCACCAGCCCAGACACAAATCCTGGAAATATAGGATGTTGATGAATATTCTGCTGATATCCTCGGACAAAACGAGCAAGGAATAAGAGCTTGATGATAATAAACGTGCGAGAGACAGAGAGAAAAAGAGAGAAAGAGAGAGAGAGAGAGAGAGAGTGTGATGAGTTGGAGATTGACAAATCAGCTGATTATAACAACGATCTCGCGAAATCATTCGTGTCGTCGAGAGGATAAACAAGGAGTAACAGAGTACCTATTGCAATAGTGACATTTTAATAAAGAGAATAAATATACGTATACAAAAAAAAAAATTGAAATAAAAAAACCACGCATTATCTGCTATTAGGATTTCACACTTGAAAGGTGCCTAAAGTCGTTCAATAAACTAGTGCCTAAATAATTTAAAAGAATTTAAAAAAAAGATATCGTATGACGCGCAATAATACAGGACGAGAAGATTCGAAAAATCGGAAATAAATCAACCCCCTCGTTCGTAATAAATAAAAACAAAATAATTTTTCGACCTTCGCTCAGAGGAAGAAATGAAATATTGAACGAATGAGAGACTTGTTGCTACGTTTGTTCGTTGTTAAGTAATCCAAGATTCATTAATATTCGTTAATTATTAAAAAAAAAAAAAAAAAAGTAATAAAAATAAATTAAAAAATTGCCCAATCGAGGGGTGAAGAAGCGCGAAAAACGAAAAGGCTGAGGTGTCTTAATTTTTTCGGGATTTTTTTGTTTCATTGAAACGTCGTGTGAGAGCGAAGGGTTGCTTGGGATTTTTCGTGGGTGGCTGCGCTCTTCGGTCTATTTCGAGATTGAGAGAAAGAGAGAGAGAGAGAGAGAGAGAGAGGAAAATAAGTGACAAAATATACAAAAAGTGTAGAAGAGGCGAACGGAAACGAATGTACTTCTCGCGGGTTCTCGTGACGAGGACGATTTCACGAGTCGAGGAAAACTCGACGAAATTAAACGTTTCGAAAATTTTCATCAACTTCATAGCGGCAAACGCGAATTGCCAACGTCGTCGTCGTCATAGTAATAATAATAATAATAATAATCTGCCGTTAATCGTCGCTCTCAGTGATGTCACAATTAATGTTATGCAATCTTGCCAACACCTCGAACGCGGGAAATGATACGAACAACAACGCAAACACCAACAGCAGCATGGAGGACGATGATTCTTATCCACTGCCTACGATTTATCGGTGAGGCCACGAGTTGAAGATTTTTTTTGTTTTTTTTTGTTTTTTTTTTGTTTTTTTTTTTTCAATAATCGTTGCCCGCTACGACGAGAATACGTGCTGAAATAATCAAATCGATTCGCGATTAATTTCAACCTTTTGTTTGCTAGGCCTTGAGAAATTGGCTCATGGCATTCGATCCTGGAACTTTACGAATTTATCCTTTTAATTCAATCTTCCTTTAGATTATTCTACGATCTTTGGTGAACGTATGAAATTTTATTGGCAATATTTCACAATGTGGGCGCAATGAAATTTTTCAAAAACGTCATTTAAAAGCTCCTCTATTGGAAAATATTTAGAAAAATTGTCATCTCGTGATAAAATATGATGAAAAATCTCATCTGTATGAATAACGGATATCCTGGAATTTCCTATTTATCAATGAAGAAGTACGAAAATTTCTCGTTTCGTTCTCATATTATTTCAACTCAAATCTGACATCCTCTCTCGTTTCTATCATTGAAAAAATTTCATTCCAATGATTCGTAACCCGAAAAATATTCACTGCTATATATTATTAGCGATACAAGGGCTTTGTGCACACATGTCTCGCAACCTTTCTTTTTTTCTTTTTATTTTATCGATGAGATCGAATATAGGTCAAAATTATTCGATGCGCCGGCGGGGGATAAATGGTTTGGGTTGTCTCGCGTGTGCTCTCCTTCCCTCCGCTCTATCTCCCGAGAAATTTCAAGTACATCCTGGACAGCTCTCGAGTCTCTTGATCGACAATCTTGTAACGCGATATGCGAGACGCACGATCGAACGTCACTCGTGTTTCACGGGCTTTAAAATCGTGTCCCAAGCAGTAGATTCGTCGATTACGTTAATTGAACTGATTTTAATCCGTTTTTTTTTTTTTTTTTTTTTTTTTTTCCAACACGAATTCTTTGCCACCGATAAAGTCGCTCGTCAGCATCAAATCGAGCCGAATTATTATTATTATTATTATTATTATTCTTTTTTTTTCCTCGAGATGTAAAAAAAAGTGTGTCAATGGACAACCTTTGCGCCGCTATATCGGTCCCGAAGGCCGCGCGTATAATTGGGGCCTGTCATACACGCTCAAGTATGTCACGCATTGCAAAAAAAAAAAAAGTACACGTTTCAAAATCGCGTCGAATGGGGTCAAACTTTGATCAATAAAAAAAAAAAATCTTTAATTAAATTTACTTAGCATTTTTTTAATTTCTTTTTTTATTAACAATTAAAATGAAAAATTTTGCAGCAAAAATCAATTGCGAATGCGCGATTGTTCGAGAGAGAGAGAGAGAGAGAGAGAGAGAGAGAGAGAGGGAGGAGAGCATAGGCAAAATTTGGAGCGCGATGTTTTGGCCGTGAAATTCTCAAAAGGGAAGAAAATTAAGCCGCAAAAACGATGCGAAAAGCCGATTGCAATAGCGAGAAATTATACGTGTCGGTATCTTGAACGGTATACACCCCCGTGCACGATAAGCTTTGCGATTTTTATGCGAGACACGTGTGCAAAGAGAAAGGACGAGAAAGAGGAAAAAAACGAAAAGGAAATGAAAAAGCGAGTTCTTTTCATCCGCGCACCGCGGCTCGAAACAAAAAGTATTGTTGGACAAAAGTGTTCGGTGTATAGGGCTTTTCTTGCCAAGCTGATACTTTTACAAATTTCGCGTCGACTCTTTGCATTTTTCGAGATTCGAAATTAATCGGTACAACAGAGAGTGAAATTTTAGCTGCAATTGTTTTCAATTTTTGAAGAAAGAGATAAGAATAAAAGAATTATAATTGGATTATTTTCTACATAAATCAGTCGATTTCCATCGTACAGAGACTTCTGATGAATTTTTTTTTTTCAGATCAATATACAAATAGTTTGCACTTTCTTTTTCAAAAAAAAAAAAAAAAAAAAAAAAAAATAACCTGATACGATTAATAATAATAAAAATATAATAATAACGATTCGTAATTGTCATTATATCTGTGAATTTCTAAATATTTTACTGTCAAACTCTTGGACCAATGAATTTTTGAATTTTTCTCAAATTTAATCATTTTCTTATTAACGCGTTCCATTAAATTCAGAAGATGATCGCACCGATACGAAGTGCCCCGTATATAGCTGGGCTATTACGAGGCGTATACCTCAATGACACGGCGTTCATCTCGACCAGCTCCAAACAGAGTGATATATAATGCTCACAACAGTTTTCCCATTTCTCTTCTCCCTCTATATCGCGGTTAATCGCAATCGTCATTTTCTCCGGAGGCATAAAAAAACAACAACAGTAATCTCCGGACAATGAAAAAAAAAAAAAAAAACATTTTCACATCCGAAAACTCGAAGCAATACAAAGGAAACTATTCTCGAATTTTTGGACGATACAAAAGTCATTTTTCGTCTTTATCAATTAGTACGAATCGTGTAGATTGGACGTATCAATTTTGGTGCCATTTTCTTTTTTTTTTTTTTGCTATTATTTTCCGGAGAACTCCGAGGCTGAGAAAAGTTCCGCGGATAATTTTGTCGATTCACGAAGTGCGCATCGTTTGTTTGGGGGCGCAGGAAAATAATCGTAAAATTGAAAATATCATAGTCGAATTGGACACAATCGATGAAGTATATGACCGATAAAGATGCGTATCCTCATTTTTTTCTATCTCGCTTCTCTGTTCCCGTTGTTTTTTTTTTTTTTTTTTTTTTTTTCTCGGTCTAAATTGTCGTAAAGATGCGCCTCGCGACTCTCGTTGAATCGCATAAAACGAGCGAATGTTTTACCGAATCTCCAGGTGTCGCGCGCCCATAGCGAGTCTCGACTGCATGGAAGAGTTCAATGGCGGCGGTGGTGGTGGTGCAGGAGATTCGGGAGTTCACTGTAGCACAACAGGCGGTACTAAGGAACAATTGTTGACGAACTGCATCGCCGCTCAGGCGCATCGTTCGCAGCATCCTTCGCCAGGTATTCGCTACCGCAACTTGGGCAAAAGCGGTCTACGTGTTTCCAATGTTGGATTAGGTACGCTGAATGTCAAACAATCCCAGACTCTCTTCATAAATTTTCTCACATCTCGAATATTCGGCGGGGGGGGGGGGGGGGGGGGGGGGAGACATTTTTTCAATTCGCTCAATCGTTCGATCGTATGCACTCGATTTTTCATTCGATATAAATCACGATAACAAAATAATTATCATTATACTTTGGATATTTCTATGTTATAAAATTTTCTCCCCGTTCCATAATCCCCCCCCCCCCTCCCATCATTACACGCACTTAAACTCCATTTTCATATCTCTCGTTATTTCTCTATACGCGCACCTCATTTTTTGCATCCTCGCGAAAAATCACCTCCATATTTTCATACATTTTCTTTTCATGTTTCTCGCATCTCGAATACGATACATCATCCCCCCCCCCCCCCCCCCCAATTTGCATCTCTCACTTCTACTTTATGTGCACCCTTCTCCTCGACCCTCATCGTCTCTCATATTTCTCGTTATCATCGTACATGCATATTACATTTTTCACGACGATTGAAATATTATTCATGCGTATACGACATATTTCCTACTTTTCTCAACGAGTATCATCTTCGTTACATATTTTTCTTTTTCATATCGTATTTATCATTATTATAATTTTATGAATGAAATTTTACGCTACGATAAGATACAATCGCGCGAATACGACAATATATATTTTGTTACATGATATATATGCTTGTACAGGGAGAAAACGATCAAGGAATATATAAAACTCGATCGAACAGCTGACTCATCGCGTACAATCGCATACCGACACCCTCTCTCTTTTCTCCTCATATACACACGCAGATCTGTGTAATCCTGTGGCATTTTCGCTATTCCGTATACCCGCGATAACGCATCCAATGAAATTATAATCCATATACTTTAGGTCCAATATTATTCGTAATATATATAATGTTCAATGAAAGTATACGGAATAGCAATGCCGAGCTATCTCGTAGTCATGTTAGAACGTGCATATATCTCTGTGATCGTATTGAAATAATCAAAAAGAAAATATTGATAATAATAAATAATGTGTTGATTTAATGTCGCTTGGATGTTCGTCAAAAGTCGTGCTTTGATTATCGTATATCATAATTATAATAACTGCTTCTTATTTAAAAAGAAAAGAGCAATGTTGGCATTGATTGTTATTTTTTTTTTTTTTTTTTTTTTTCTATATCAAGTAGGCAATCATTGTTACAGATTCATCGGCAGCAACGTTTGTTTACCAAAAATGTGTCATTGAACCAATCAATCATTATCGACGATCGTTCTCTGTACGGGGAACAATTTTGTTTTTGTACTCGACAATCCGTGTGTCCCGTTCTCTGATAGCTTATTTTTTTTTTTTTTTTTTTTGCGAAACAAAAAAAAATGCCCGCGATATATTTATACCATGGTTATAGGGCGCAAACGTGCGTGACTTTCGTGTCGGCGATAAAGCACACACGAGCATATGGAAAAGCTCCAAGCTGCAAAGCAGCCAGCACGCGATTCGACCAGACCGCGCACACTCTTCTGAGTCTCGACGATTTAGATTCGATCGGTTTTTTTCTTCCCCTTTAACTCCCCGTATACACACGCGGTGCGGACAATCTAGGCCATCATCGTCATCGCTATATACCGACGCCTCTTACGAAAAGTAGCACGTTTCAGATTTCTTACGAAAACTAGCACGTTTCGGGTTTTTACGAAAACTAGCATGTTTCGGGATTCACTACGAAAATTAGCACGTTTCAATTATTGACGCGAAAAGTAGCACGTTTCAGGTATTGTAGCGAAAACTAGCATGTTTCAGGTACTGCGGCGAAGACTAGCACGTTTCAGTTATCGCCGCGAAAATAAGCACGTTTCAGTTATTGCTGCGAAAACCAGCACGTTTTAGGTATTGCGGAGAAAACTAGCACGTTTCAGTTATTGCCGCGAAAACTAGCCCGTTTCGGTTATCCCCGCGAAAACTATCATGTTTCGATTAGTGCAATCAAGATTTTTTGAAGATTCGTGCCGTGTGCGGTAATTGAAATAAAAGTCAATTTGTGGATGCAGAAGTGCGTTTTCTGCGTTAAAATAAACTTATAAATATCCTCGAAATTGTGTTGTCAATGCAGATCTTTACAGATGTTTTAAATTTCTTCCAGATTTTTTATCAATATAAATATCAATTAGTCTTATTATATTTATATCGAGTAGTCCTTATCTAAACTACGCGTAATCTTTCTACAAGAGTGTAACAACTTATTGTATGATATTGGAGATGAGTAAATCAGTCATTTTTGATTTTTATACTCAGTAATACTACACTCTTACTAATCTGTGTAGTATTTGCATTGCAAGTTTATTTTATAAAATAATGCTTGTATAAAATGCGCTTGAAACACAAAAATATCTATTTTAATTGGTATATTACAAGATATTTGAATAGTTATTTATGTTACAAGACATTTTAATAATGATTTATTAGCACTATTAGGATAGTGCTACTAAATGATTGTGCAAGAAATAATTCGTATGCGTATTAGATTAACATTTTAATAGAGTCAACTTAATTTATCTTTTCTAAAAAAAATATGCACCAGCAGAATTTTTGGGAGCTAAACTTTTAAGTTTTTTTCAATATAATTGCAATTCTCGTATACACGTAGATGTAGTGAACAAAAGTATGCAGAACAATACATACAGATAGATAAGGTTCTAGTCTCGAGTAGTAAAGTGAAAACATAAAAATTATCACAAGACGAACTTCGGAACGAAAACTTAGATCAATATTTTTTCTATACAATGTATAACTTCGACGAAACTTTACAATGATACTACAGTAGAACCTCGCACAGTTTATATAATGCAAGGACAATGTAAGATATGTGAAGAACCAATCGCGATCTTGCGTTGAGCCCTCCTTTAGGGCCAATTCCGCGATATGTCCAGTGATTGCCCCGTGCTAGCACCACCACCCGAGCTGTTCCCCTGCCTATATAAGTTATGTGAGTTTCCACTGTACTATTTTCCGATGGATATGGATCTCTTCAAAACTTGCGGAATTTTTTTTTTCACCAATGTAAAAAATTTTCCATCTACATAGGTCAGAACAGTAGTAGAATCAACAATATTTAATGAGGTAATGAATAAAGTAAGCGAAAAAAAAATTAAAGTAGACCACCTGCTCGAAATTCGCACCATTTCTTGTATATATATTATCAACGGAAAATAAAATACCTAAAACGAGAATAAAAATTCGAAGTTAACGTTGTTCCTTTGCAAAAAAAAATTTCGTTAAAAAATGTTTGTAAAATACTTTTCTTTTGTCGTTCGTCATTGATTCAACTGATAAATCAGTTCTAAAAAAAAACAAAATAATACATTTTATTTATCGCATAAAATTAAGTTCCCAAGACTCTCTTTGGATATTCAAAAATTCTCGTTTGTTCTCATTCATCCCGTTATCGCGAATACTTGGTCATCAGTTGAAAAAAAACCTGAACGAAATAGCATCATCAAATTTCTCAGCTTGAATCTCCATCTATGATAATATTCGCATATGAAACAAATAAAGGTTTATAATTTATTTCTTATAGAGCTCCCGAAAAAATTATTGAAACATTTATCAAATCACTTTAACACGTCATTTGTATATTTTACAGCAGTATACAGTCAAAGAATAATAAAACGTCGTAAAATAGAAATATTATTCGTTTCAGTTCGACGAACATACTAGTTTTTACGGTGAAATCCGAAACTTGCTAGTTATCGTGATGAATATCCAAACGTGTTAGTTTTAGCGGTGAATGTCCAAACATGCTAGCTTTCGCGGCGAAAATCGAATCGTGTTTGTTTTCGCGGTGGATGCCGAAACGTGCTAGTTTTCGCGGTGAATATCGAAACATGCTAGTTTTCGCGGCGAAAATCAAAACGTGCTAGTTTTCGCGGTGAATGTCGAAACGTGCTAGTTTTCGCGGTGAAAACCGCAACGTGCTAGTTTTCGTTAAAAATCTGAAACGTGCTACTTTTCGTAAGAGGCGTCGATACGATATATCACGTGTTGGCAAACAAAAAGGCGCAAGCGACATTACTTAACGCGTCGAGTTCATGCGGTTTGCGTTCTTTTGTTTGCCAGCAATCGCGATGTATATGAATATGCGGTTACGTGTATTCGAAGGGGTTGCTAAGCTCTCGGTGGCATGTAATACCCACGGAAATGGGAACACACGCTCGCGTTTCTTCGCCGACATTCCTACTTTCGACCGCGATAAACCATCGTTCGCCGTGAAATAATAAAAGCCCGAGCCGAAAATAGAACACGCTTAAGAACATATCGGACAAAATTGCCTGAACGGCAAAATTGCGAACAACGACTCCACGGTTGTCTAGACGAGCTCGATCGAAGTATAAATCGTTGGAAAGTTGCAGTTGCATGATCGAGAAACTCTTCTTTGAAAAAAAAAAGACATACATTTCCGCGAGAATATCTGCATGGTCTCGCGTTATTTCAATGCGAACAATAGCGGAGAGTCCGATGCACATTCTCGTTTATTGTCTTCCTCGCAGGCTCTAAAGAGCATAAAAGCCACTCATATGACGCTGGAATCGACTCTCTTCTCATACTATTCCCGTAGGACAGCTGACTCCCATTGTATACTCCCACGGGTTTGCATTTTCTGTGTCTGTAGCGTGGAACAGAAGAACTCGCGAATGAAACGTTGCCACGGACTCTCTCACGTTTTCTACGAAAAATATAATTGAATTTTCATTGAATTTTACCTCGGTCACACCCAGAAAAAAGATCTAGTTAAATGTGTACTATATATTTGTATATTCAATTTCTCTTTCTTTAAAATAATTAGAATTTTATTAAATCCAAGCGTATATTCACTTGATTCAAATATTGTACGATATTTATCTCTGAGTAATTAATTAATTTGAATTAATATTAATTTAAAAGAGCAAAGTAATAAAAAATTTGATTTGCTCCTACTACATTTTTTCATTCGCTTTCATTCCAAAAAAAAAATGTCGTTAAATGAACTATATTCATACATCCAATTTATTTTTTGTGCATTTTTTCTCAATTCTCTTGGATCATTTACGCGTTTTATTTGCATCTCGTTCGAAATTTTTGGAGTAATTGATGCATTGGAAATTTTTGATCCACCATATTGAATCCGCTATATTGAATTTTGTAATTTCAACGTCAAATTCATGTTCAATTACCCGAAAAACCACTCAATACTGAGTAAGATCGAAATCTAACAAGTTATGTCATTTTGAGAATTTTCCATTCACCACAATGGATCCGCCATATTGAGTTTTGTAATTTTGACCTCAAATTCGTGTTCACCGACGAAAAAAACCCCTGAATATATAGTTAGAGTGAATCTGACAAGTTATGACATTTTTAGAATTTTGGATCCACCATATTAGATTCGCCACATTCAATTTTGTAATTTCTTTCAAAACCGACATGGTTATACGAAATAAAAAGGCAGAAGACGGGGCAACCACCATCTTTTGAGTAGCTCCCAACATACACAACTGATCGAGTGTTCTCTGCCGAGTCAAATACATTATATGAAATACCATAGTTCATAAACAGTCGATAGCGTAGTGGGTATAGCGTGTTAGGTAGATAGGTAGGATAGATAGGTAGATCCCAGGTTCGAGTCCCAGTCGAGGAGGAAAAATCCTATCGAGAAAAATCGGTGCAGGATTTTTTTTTTTCAGTGTAGTTACACTGAACTTCTATGTGCGTATGGAACCATTTTGCAAATGATATATTTCGTTTTTGTTTATATTTTGGAAGAAAAAAAGTTTGCAACAATAATATAGTTGCCTTGAATAGATATTTATTCGAGTCAAATGCATTTTTGCTAAATGCAAATTTAAAAATTTGTTGATTTAAATAAACATTTCATACGTTCGCAATAAAAATATAGTTGAATTCAATAAACAGTTATTTGGTCCAAATAACTGGACTATTTTTGCCAACTAGACAAAAATAGTCGAATCAATTTAAAAAAAAAAATATTTACAATAAATAGAGTTCTATTAGGCCGTGAGACAAAGAAAAAAATTTAGTTAGAACAAATAGACTCTATTTGAATCAACTGGATCTTTTTTCTGGGTGCAATAAACGAAGATGCATATAATAGACAACTCGGGCTCACTTTCGACCCAGATAATATTATACGAATCGTAGGTTCGCGCGAGGCTTCGCGCTATTGAATATTTGTGGAAACCACACGCGCGCGTCAAGTTTATTCAGTTATAGTTGATGGAAACGCGGAGAGAGAAAAAAGAAAAAATAAACGATCACTCAATAAGTCGGGTATGACATTTTCATAACTATATTATGAGCACTAATATGGGGGATATATATATATATATATATATATATATATATATGGATGATCGCGCGGATCCAATTAACCACGCATGAACGGACGAAAGATTCCGTGTTGAGACTAATCGGATCACGAGTGCACTCCGTGTCGGGACTAATAATCGCGAGATAGCATCATTTTTCATCATCGCAACATGAATATTCGATTATGATGAAATATTGGGATTAGATCAAAGGCATTATCCACGAAAAATACAAAAAAGTCTAACGAGCTATAGATCGAGAAAGGTGTCTCGTTTTTAATTCCGCGAGCTTATGCCACATGAAATTTTAGACATTTTAGCTGACAATGAATTCAAAAAAATAGTATCAATGAAAAAAAAAAAAAACGAGCCAGAGACAGTATTGATATTTATAAATCCAAAAAAATTAAAGACATTTTTGGGGATGGATCATGCTTGTTATCTATACATGATGCGTAAACGTGCAGGAACGTGGACGACGTTCGGTGGTGTCGGTGGTTGCATAAGCGAGGAAACCGCCGAAGCTGTGGTCGCTCTTGCCTATGACAGTGGGATAAATGTCTTCGATCTCAGCGAGGCTCACAGTGGTCATCGTGCCGAGACACAATTGGGCAGAATTCTTCTGCGTCGTGCCTGGAATCGCTCGAGTTACGTCGTAACGACGAAAATTTATTGGAACACCAAGTGAGTGGTTTGCTCGGTGATAAATCACGACCCTTATCGATCCGTATACGATATAATATATCCGCGTTATCGATGACGTTGCCTGTCCAAAATACTTGTCAACAGGACCGAGGGACGTGGACTCTCTCGCAAACACATTATCGAATCTGTACAAGCGTCACTTGCCAGACTCCAACTGTCGTACATAGACATCGTGATGATTCACAAAGTCGATCCGATGTGCCCGATGGAAGGTGAGACGGTAAAATTTTAATGGATGCTCGTAGAGTTGCGTGCTATTGCTTAAGATCGACCCATCCTTTTATATGGGTCGATCCTAACCTTTGGTGGATTCTAGCAGATCTCAATTCGTTGTTTTTTTTTTTCCCCCTTGAACCTATGGGAGGTTGTGTAATTCCAGTGAGGGTTATCACCCTGACTGATTTACCCAATGGAGAGTCCTTCAACCCAATCTCTGGGTCGGATGCATCATAGAGTCTCTATATAAGAAAGTGGCTTCGATGGAAGAAGACCCGATGATGCATCTGGAGCCTAAAGATGAATTCAAAGCAGCCCAAATTTCGTATCGATTTTCATCACACAAGAAAATGTAGCGCATGTTGAATAACAATTACTGGTTACCGAGGCAACGGATAAAGTTATACAGGTCATCCATTGCATTGAACAACATTTCTCTGGAACTTGCCGACCCTATCAAGCTCAATTTCCCACTGAAGATAATATCCTGAATCACGGTATCCTCGAATCTGAATCTTAAAATCGTTATTCTACGTGTCACAATTTCAGATCTTGAAGCTCAGAGAATATTTGAATTCAATCTAAACTCTCTATCTGATTTCATTGATTCACCGAATACATCCTTCATATGAATCCTCGTTAATCTCGCTCCCGCATTGACGTAAACTTTCTGATCGACGTAATTCAATATTGTCGAATGTCCCTTTCGCAGAAATAGTACGAGCTATGAATTATCTGATAAGCAAAGGTTGGATAATGTACTGGGGGACATCGCGTTGGACTCCGGTCGAGATAATGGAGGCTTACACGAACTGTCGACAATTCAATTGCGTTACTCCCATTGTGGAGCAGGCCGAGTATCATCTGTTCTACAGAGACAAGCCCGAGCTCTACATGCCCGAGCTTTACAATAAAATTGGTACGACAGTTTAGTTTTTTTTTTTTTTTTTTTTTTTTTTTTTCGAATCCCCCTTCCAATGTTATCCGATGAACAATAGAGCTTTTTAAACTTTTTATTTTTTTATTCGTCCGATCCGAACGATTTCTGTCTATGACCTCCTTCAAAGGCTCTTGATGTGGGCTCTTTAAAACGTCGATTGTGCAGAGCACACACACGAGAGAGTATATTTTTAATTATCGCGCACCGGTGAACACGGGACCGATCGATATTATCGAAATTTCGCAGGTGTCGGATTAATGGCCTGGTCGACAGTTACGATCGGTATGGTCTCGCCGAAACCCGACGATTGCGGAGTTTCTCTCCTGTCACGATCTTCTTACAAGGTACGATTGATAATTTTGTACGCCGGGGAGATCAATAGTCCTCGCGCATGAATCTCGTGATTCGCGTTGTTTGCTCATTGCTTTTGTTCGTCCCTTCAGAATAAATATTCGTCGTTCAGTTGGACCGAGGACGAGACTCAATCGTTGTACAAAGAGGTAAATGTTTTGTTCATTCTACCATTACGTGAATTGACGCAGAGTTCATCGATGAAAAAGTTTCTTAGGATTTGTGGAAATCGGGAAGTATATAAGCAGGTTAGGTTGCGGACCACTTCGAGATCATTGCGCATGCGCAAGGGCGCGAAATTCAAAATTGCGCATGCGCAAGCATCGCCTCGAAGCTTCTGGAACATTGGATGATGTCAGACCTCAAATCTGCCTAGCGCAAGTCCTTGAAATTCTTCCTCCTCAGTGACGATATCATCGAATGTTCCAGAAGCTTCGAGATGATGCTTGCGCATGCGCGAGTTTGAATTTCGCGCGCTTGCGCATGCGCAATCGCCTCGAAGTGATCCAGAATCGGCCCGTTATATCTGCTTCGGGAAAATTTCTTTAAATTTTGTATTTTTTTTTTAGTCAACCAACTCGATGAGTCAAAAATTCATAAAATTCGGCTTTAAGGAGGTACGACTAGTATGAAGAATCCAACTGATGGACTTGAATTTTTTATATGTTTTTGCCGAATACTTTATGCGCCTATTGCCAAAATTTGAGCTATATTGACCGTTTAGTTTATTCGTAATAAAATTGCAAAGTCGAGCAGTTTGAGTTACTAAAGCACGTCGTCTTATGGAGACGGTTAACCGGAAGTGCTGTGATCATGGTTTTGCTGCTCACGTATCCAACTACACCCGTTGAAAAACTGAAACTTGATAGATTAGATATAATAGATATTGTAAAAAATTGAAAAATTACTCTTCACCGTGTAGTTCTGGCACTACATCATAAAAAAGTTTCAATTTCCGGTTGTAAATGGTCAGAACGATCAAATAGCACCCACAGACTTAGCAACGTCGCGAGTAACAGCTGATGGGTTTCGGCGAACATAACCTAGCTTTGTTTTGATATTAGCAACGAGGATAGAGTCATCTTCGTTGGTGACGTATACCAACTTATAGCATCGCCAATGCGACGTTGCCAAGTGTTTACTTCAAATTCCATCATGTTATTTATGGAGTTTTATTATTTATCACGTATCAATTATATGTATAATTATCATTCTGCCGATCGTATTAATTCCACTGAGGTAATTCAAGTCTATTTTAATAGGTTTTCGGCTGATTTTTAAAAATGTTTTTTAGTCCGTTTTTGTGGTAGACATGTCATTATTATTATGATGGAGACTACTATCGAGTCGTTGACAATCTAATTTTTCAGTTTTTATTAGTTCATGCGCAATAAATTAATCATTTACCACAAAATTTTTCACATTATAATCGATAATATGAATAATCAACGCAAATAAACATAAATCAGAAGAACTGTGGGTAAAATAAATTTAGACTTTTTTTTGACTCCAAAGAACTAGTCGTACCTCCTTAAAAAAATTCGATCTGTGAACTTGAAGCTCAAAAAAATGAATTCTTCGTTTGTTTTTTTCTTCAATTTGAATATATAAAAATGTGTTTGAGCTTATTTCGATCGGTGATTTTATTGTAAAAAAAAAAAAAAGTACGAGAGGAAAAGAAACTCTTGTGAAATTGTTCCCTCAGAGTATACGCGGATCTCTGACGCAAGAGTACGGTTGGAAGGAGAAACCGGTCGAGGAAGAGACGAGAAAGTACTCGGACAGACTGAGGGACGTTTGCGCCCTTGCCGAGAGGCTCGGTTGCTCCTTCGGGCAGCTCGCTATAGCGTGGTCCCTCAAGAATGAAAGTGTCCAGTGCCTTCTTCTCGGTGCATCCAACATTGATCAGCTCTACGAGAGTTTGCAGAGCTTGCAGGTAAATCTTTAACGACGAAGAGAGAGAGGGGGAGAAAAGGGAAACGAAACGAAGTACATTTGAAAAAGACTGGAACGATGATCGAAGGACCAAGTGTGGATGAATAATTTTTTTTATCCGTCAAAATTTAATTTCAATCATTAATATCGAGAAAAATTTTGGTATAAAAAAAATTTTTATCACCAAAAATTCAATTAACCAATTCTCTTTTTAATTATTAAAATTAACTTCAATCGTCGAATTTTTTTTATTAAAATTTAATCGAGCATCGTCACTATAAAAAAAAAAAAAATTATTTACCAACGAATTCGTGTGAAAAATTAATAATCGATCGAAGATAAGTTTCTAATTAAAGTATCGCTGATTTTATCACTCGATCCTTCGATCTGAACACAGACATATATTTCTCTCTGCATTCTAACGAAAAAAAAAAAAAGCAACCCTTCAACGATCGCCCGAATAAGTAGATCGAAGAAAAAAAGGACGAAAAATAAGCAATAAACCTTTCAGCTCATTCCAAAGCTCAATACGAACATGATGAACGAGATCGAGAGAATTCTCGAAAATAAACCATCCCGTCCGCCAATGGTATCGACTCTCGCCCTCAGATGACAATCGATGTGCCCCCACGGTAGTACTGGGGGCTCACTCGAGGAGGGTGCATCTAGTCCTAAGAGCGAGGGCGGTAATAGCCAGGATCAGGAGCAGACCAATAAAGACGTGACCAATAAACTCCCATTTTGCGAGATTCAGTGAAACGCTCGCTCGAAATGAAAAAAAAAAAAAATTTAATTAAACGAAAAAAAAAAAACACTTAAAAGCGAGCAAAGAAAAGAAAAAAACGATCCGAAAAATCGCAAGTTATGCGAAAACGAAGACGAGAGAAAAGCAAGTCAATTGCTGGTGGCTCATTCGACTTTGAATATCTCACCGAGAGCGAGGACTCTGAGCGTCGTGCTTTAAAAAAAAAATAATAAAAAAAAAAGAACCTTTTCGACGATTTTATGGTTCGTAATTGAAAAAAAAAAAAACGTCATGCTCGTGTCTTCTAAAAAAACAAAAAAACAAACAGCCAGACATGGACACTCGAATATTTTTTATTCGATCTCTACGATACTCGGTATTTTTTTTTTTTTTCAATCCGAGATAAATCGTTTCAACAACGCAATTATAGTAACGAGAGCCCAAGACAATACCGTGAAGGAATGAAAAAAAAAAGAATATTGATCGGCGTAAATTCGCTCCATTTGCCCTCGCAAAGATAAAATAAAAAAACTCAATTTTACACATTGACTGTTGAGGGATGATTTTTTTTTTTTTTTCATTCCGATACCGTGAAGGAACGAAAAAAAAAGAATATTAATCGGAGTTGATTCGCTCCATTTGCCCTCGTAAACAAAAAAATTTAAAAAAAAAAACTCAATTTTACGCATTGACTATTTGAGGGATGAATTTTTTTTTTCTTCATTTCGATACTGTGAAGGAATGAAAAAAAAAAATTAATCGGAGTTAATTCGCTCCATTTGCCCTCGTAAACAAAAAAAAATTTAAAAAAAAACTCAATTTTACGCATTGACTATTTGAGGGATGAATTTTTTTTTTTCTTCATTTCGATACTGTGAAGGAACGAAAAAAAAAATATTAATCGGAGTTGATTCGCTCCATTTGCCCTCGTAAACAAAAAAATTAAAAAAAAAAAAAAAAAACACAATTTTACACATCGACTATTTGAGGGATGATTTTTTTTTTTCTTCATTACAATTCGTCGATCGAATTTAGGAAGAATTACGATCTCGAGGGACGAGGATAAAACGTGATAGAAAAACAAATCCAAATAGGTACACGTTGAAAAAAAAAATTTTTTTCAACCGTTAGCCTTCACCATAGATCGCCAGGGGCTGTTGATCGCTTAAAAGAGACAGTTTCGTTTTTTTTTTTTTTTGTAGCTGCTGATTAAAATTTCGATATAAATTCGTCGTAATATTAACACCAGTATGGATTCACGGTTTTTGGAAAATGAAAAATGAGACTACCCTCGTGCTCGCTTATTTCATTTATATGTGGCTGGGAAAGTGAAGGATGTACACTGAGAAAATAGTTTGTCTCGTGTTGGAAAAATTTTTGGAGCATGGAAAAAATTGAAGATTTTTTTCATTTTTAATTATTTTTATTAATTTTCGTATTTTCATCGAGCTAAATATAATTTTGTAATTATTACGAGAAAAAAAAAAAAAATTTTTTTTGCCCAATTCGAGAAATTAATACGAATACTTTTTAATTTTTGACAAAGAACTTATTTGATTATTACGAGAAAAATAATTTTATTATTTTTTTTCAACTAAAATTTTTCAATAATAATAATAATTCGTGATATTATAATTATTATTATTTATCGTCGTTGTCATCGAGCCAGCTATAATTTGTCAATTATTGGGAGACAAATTATTATTATTTTATTATTTTGCTCAACTGAAATTTGCCAATAACAATAAAAATTTAATTCGAGATATTAAAAAAAAAGTTAATATTTAAAAAACTATATATTTTCTCAGTGTATTTCATAATATTATAGTATCCAGAATTTCGAGGGAAAGGCTCCCGTCGTTCAACAACTTCAACTCCTTCTCTCTCTCTCTCTCTCTAATTATCTTTGCACGCCTATTTACACTAATTACGATCTCAGAGACCCGTAAAACTGTATTATATTGTTCGCGACGGGAGAAACGAGAACACAGACACACACAAAGATAAAACACAAGTCGCGTTTACATTTTTGATAATTCGTTGATTAATCAATTAATCGAATATTAATTAAGCCTTGCAAGCTAATGATTCTCGACGAATAGACATAATTATCGTATGAAAAAAAGGACGCATCCAGTCTGATTTTATCGCGCTCGAAGGTTCTCTATGACGAGTTTTGTGAACGAAAATTAACAAACAAACAAATATTAATTAAACGATCAAAGACGTGAATGATTGAAAAAAAAAGTTTGGGGATTAAAAATGGACCGAGGCATTTATTGTATCCCTCCAACGTAATTTTTAATTATCGATTGCTCATACGCGAACACACTTAGGATAAATGAAATTAAAAAAAAAAAACGCGAATTCCGAGTTAATTAATATTTATAAACGAAAAAAAAGCACTAATCCCATAGAGAAAGAAGTAAATTGCATTTTTGTCCTCGCAAGGAGAGAAGAAAATTGCAATTTTTACGAGTTCATCGTATCTCGTTTATTATTGATTGTATAATCGATCATTGCAACAAAATATGAGTCATTTAACCCCAAGCTGACCAACGTTTCGTCATTCGCAAGCCTTTTCATTCATCAGCACGACGAGTGTACGAAGAAAATTGCATTTTTTGCCAGATTTTTCGATCTTTCGATTTGGAGGTTAGGTACGTTGATTTCACGGACGTTTGAAATACGCGCGCTTCGCGACGACCAATCGGGGGCTTGCTATGAGCCTCGTGGCTTCGAGTTTCGATATATTTATCTCGCATTTCGAGAGTTTCGATTTCGACTCGTTCCTTATTATTTCAATGTCTTTTTTTTTTAGGAATGCCGCTAAGAAAAGAAAGCTTTTTAAAAAAAAATCATATTACGATCGTTTAAAAATTGTATTCCGATTATTCCAAAACGCTTTGATAATTCGATTCTCATTCAATGGACTTATAGCGAATCGATTTGGATATTGTGATTCGAAAAATCGGTTTTCACGTTTCCGAAGTAGTCAAAATTGGGTCCATGGTCGAAAAAAAAAATCAAAAAATTGATAAAATCTGTTTTTTTTTTGTTTTTTTACACTCCACGATTATACTGGACGATAAAATAAAAGTTGCAGACGACGAGGCTGGTGAGTTTTGGGTCAAATACATCACAAGTAACATACACAAATGGTTAATTATTAAACAATTGCGAGATAAAAAAAAAATCTGACTACGCCTTTACTTTCGTATTCTCCATACACACACATATATATACATATATATATATATATATATATATATATATTTCTCGATTCTCAAGGCGTTTTTGAGAACGATTTTTTCTTGCTTGTAATTAAAATAACCGTAAAGAATCTCCACGACGGGGATGAATTTTGCACACAAAAATATTGGTAAAAAAAATAATACGAGAGCGATTTGAAACGTGACAGCCCCGGTCGAATCGCCAACTCCAATATATTTTTTATCGCCAATATCGAATATATGGAAAATCAGTAGATTGGTATGCCGGTCCATACAAGTGGTAATTGAATTTAAAAAAAAAAAAAAAAAAAAAAAAAAACATACATGTATGTATTAAAAAATAATTTAAAAAGCGCCCGATATACTACTGTGTAGGATATGACGAAAAAAATTTAAAAAAAGAAAATACAAGAGATGACAAGTGCTGTCGTGAATTCGCGTTTAGACTGCCTCGCTCGCATCGCGAATTCCACGACTTTTATTAATTATAATCAAGAGGCGAAAAAAAAAACAACAGCAACAAGAAATGGCATATTTGAAGCTTCACGAGGCGGATACGTTTTCCGCTTTTCACGCAAGCGCGATAATGATTTTAAAAAATAAAAATTTGAAATAAAAAGAAACGATTATTAGGAAATATTAAAAAATAATTTAAAAAAAAAGACCCATTCGAGAACCGGGTTCATTGTCCTGTACATCTTTTGCAAGCTTTGTCAGTCTCCTTAGATTTGTATATAAGCGCCAGCGCGCTAACAATAAATTAAAAAAAGAGTGGAGGGGGAGAATTTTGAAAAAAAAATCTTCCATTTAACGCAAATTAATAATATCTAATCGATTTTTTTTTTTTTTTTTTTTTTTTCGAATAAAAAATCAAGGAGTAATAACGAAAGTCGTGATATAGAACGCCGTCATATCGTTAGTCATTAATAAAAATTAAAAAAAATAATAACAAATTGTTTCCTTGTCTCTCGCACGTTTTTTTAGGTTTTTTTAAAATATTTTTTTTGTTTACTCGGTCCATGAAATAATTTACTGTTGATTTTATTAATTTTTTTTAATTACTGGAGTATTCAGCAGAGTCGGACGCAGAAAGTTACTCCCTTAATTCGATACGATTGCTCGGAATTATCACAATTCTTTGCTCATTCAATTACAATTGTCCGAAATAATCATTTCAATTAATTTTTATTAATATTTATTTCAGTAAAATCTTTATTAAATTTTATTTCAGTAAAATTTTGCTCAAGTCTGATACTCGTTAGTAATAAAATGTCTAAACGTTTTATTTAAAATAATAATTCTCGTAGAATTCATTTAAAGAAAAAAAAAAAAAGAAAAAAAAACCAGTCATGTAAATTCGACGCAATAGATAAAGTAATGGACAATTGCTTCTTCCATTACACGCATTGATTTTCATTTCGTGACAATTTTCAACCAATTTAGATAGAAAAATAACTTTTTTTTCTTTGCAGTTTCAATAAAATTGTTGAACGTTTGAAAAAAAAAAAAAAAAAAAAACTGTTTGACGAACAATTGCCGAAGAAAATTGAACAGTAATGGGAGCCTCATGCATCTTGAACGAATAGAAAAATTTATTCGAGTATATCATACTTCCTTAAATTTTCACCCATAGACAGTTTGACGTGCACACAGCACTGTCGAATTAAAAAAAAATAAAAAAAAAACCCCCCGGTATCGTTGAAGACGCTTCCGAAAAATCGTCATTTATAGTAAATTCATCGACGAGGGACGAGTTAAAAAATATATATATATATATATATATCTATAAAAAAAAATAGGAACAATGAGAGGAATAGGAGGCAAATGAAATTTGTGATTGAAAATCAGGCACGAAGAGAGATATTGACTCGTGCTGATTAAAAAAATTAAAAAAATGAAAACGAATCCTCCGACGAGATAAAAATATGAATTACGAGTTCGTCAATCAACGACACTCGCGAGGATACGATGAACAATTGTTTTTATCGTGTTAAGTCGACATGCGAGTTGTTTAATAAAATTTAGACCGCGAAACAGTGATGAATCATCAACGTGAGACTTTTTTTTCTTCCCAAATTCAAGTCTCTCCTGTTTTTTTTTTTTGTTTTCCCCCATCCTTCGATAATTCCTGATAATCAGTTATTGGAAAGATGTGGAATTAAAAATGACGCGTGAAAGAACCGAATTTTCCACAATTTTTCCCACAATTGCAATAAATATTCGTAATTACGATTAATTTTATATCCAAAATTTCAAATTTAAAAAAAAAAACCATTTCTTCTTGAAAATTTATTGAATTTGTCGTCATTATTTTTGTGTGTGAAAAAATGGGTTAAAAAAATATGACCATCGTTACGAATTATCCTATTATATTCATTTCATATGACTAATTTAAAAAATAAGAATAAGCTTTGCTCCTCGCAAGTCAAACGAATTTCGTAAGAGCCAATGAAACCATATTTTTTAATTCTTTTTTTGCTTTTTTTTTTTTTAATTGCAAGGATATAAAGCAATTTACTTTGACTTTAATGACACCTTCTTTCAGACAGACTCGACTAAATCTCGGATCAGCCACCTCAAGGGTACAGTATTTTTTTTTTTTTTTTTTTTTTTATTTGAGATAATGCAAAATGTACACGTTATACTCGTTTAAGAAGTCGATGAGAGATACACGCACACACACACACACATACATTGTCTCAATATTAATAATAATTGTGGTATGATCATGATGAGCAATTATTAAATTATACTATACAAAAGAAACAAAAAAATTTGAGTAAAATTCAACTATTATAAGTGGCAATAATTTATGAAACTCTTTAAAAGGGGATATGATTTTAAATAATATTTCATGTTATTCTCGTCACATTTTTCAAATAATAAAATTTAGACAAATTAATTAAATATCTAGTACTTAATTATTCAATTTATTTAATTAAATTTTTCTGTTTTTTTTTTTTTTGTTTTATAAATTGGAATTACAGAAGTTTGTATCTATTTTTTTCTTCTAATTTTTGGTACCTTGCGTTTGTTTTGTGTCGATTGTTGAAAAAATTTGAAATTTGGCTCGAACAATTTTTGGAAATTAATTTTCTCTCCTGGCCCACCGACAAAGAAGCTTCGTCCGAAAAAAATTAACATTTTTTTTTTTTTTTTTTTACATTCCTCGTTGAACGAACAGTGTGGAAAAATAACTCTCGAGACTCTTTGGAATTTTATATTTATAAAACTAGTCCAATGATTGACATTAAAATCCACAATTGATGATTTTCCAAACTTTTGAGAAATATTTCTCGCTCATAAAATGGCCAATTAAAAAAAAAAACAATTATTTTCGCCTAACTCTTCACTGAAGAATCTCTGCACATTGTCTATTCTTCTTTCGTTCTAACTCGTGTGCAATTCACATGGAAAAAAAAAGATATATTAAAAAAAGATAAAAAAGGTTCGTATAGATCTTTTTATTATTTTAATTTTCTAATTTATCATCGCTCTTATCATTTTTATATTTTTAGTTGTAACTCTGGTGAAAAAAAAAAAAATTTTTGATTAAAAAATTCACAATTTAAATAATTTTTTCAATCAAACAAAGTATCGAAATGACAATTAACATTCTGGAAAATTGTAATTTCTATGTACATTCATGGTTATTTATTTTTCTATCATAATATATACTGACTGTAAATTCAAACCGAGCCCTAATCCAAAGGATGATTAATAATCGTAAAAATAGTTTTTTCAAGTATTCACAATTTTTTTTTCTTTGAGATCACTTTACGACTAGTGAATCGTTATAAAAAAAAAAAACGATTTTTACTATAAAATTAGTCGAATAAATTACATTTCGTGGTCACGAGTCCAATTATAAAATACTCTAAAAAAATATTTTTTCGCAATTCACCCAAGACGATCTGGGAAATAAAAATATCCAAAAAATTATACAAACAACGTGAAAATTTTTTGGTCTCATGACCATTAAATATTGCACGAGAGGCACACATTTTCGAAATATTTGGTCGTATGAAATAAATTTTCTTTTTTTTTTCTTTCTTTTCTATAATTATCTTATCAATTTGAATTCTTATCCGGTGATGCGATGCCCGGACGTGTTAACTTGAAAACTGTTGCTCAATTAAGCGCGCAGTACTATTTCATTTATCTATCTCTGCTTATGTACAAATCCACTTAACGATTCCAGCCTCGGGACTCATTTTTTTTTTTTTTTTTTTTTTTTTCGTTAGTCGCCTTTTTACAAAGACGATCATCTTCGTTATTGCTATCATTCATAAATTATTATATTAAAATGAATATGCCTATAATTGGATATTCCGCGTCAACTTGGCCGATCAATTTTTCATTTTCACGAGTTGCTTCAAGTCTCATGTCCACGAATTTATTGAAAAATTTTCAACGGCATATTGCCTGCAATAAATAATCTCGAAATTCCAGTAAAATATTCCATTTTCCTCGTATATTGAAAATAAACTTTTTTTTTTTGCCAAGCTAAAGTACGAGCTTGAAAAATCTGAATTAATTCATGAACATTATATCATGACACTGGACAAGTACAAAAGAAAAAAACGGATATGTAAAATACACATCCGCGTGGAAGAAATTTCAATCGTCGCACGAGGGCAAATTAACATTGAAGAAAACGTTCAATTCCATGAGAATGGCGATCGTTAAGAAAAGTGCATACATCACGAGGCAAGCAATGCCCACTCGTTTATTGAGCTTGAATTTGTAATAGGCTGTAACACCGAAAAAACCAACAACGCATACGATAATCGACATTACGCTATAAGCAATCGCACCGGATTCAATTTCCACATTTTTACCGGTCATTAATGTTTTTATCATCCACGGTAGACCGAGACACAGTAGAACGTCGAGTGTATTCGCCCCCAGTGTATTGCTCATTGCCATATCACCGTTTCCTGAATTTTTGTGAGAGAGTGAGAGAGAGAGAGAAAGCAAAATGTATTACAAAAAAAAAAAACATTCAATAACCTCCATACTCAAAAAATTGGAAGAGATAATTTTTGTTTTGCCCAAAATAAAGTCCATGGAAAATTCTCAACGAGAGATTTTTCGAAATACTTTTTTGGTCGTGTAAGAAAAAAATTGTTCGTCAAAAATTTATTTTCAAAGCTTTTTCTCAGAGCTGGGCAAAGTACCTGAAAGTGCTTCAATTACAAAGTACAAAGTGAAGCGAGTACTTGAAGTACAAAGTACAAAGTACTGTGAGTAGTTAAAGTACTTGTGTATTTTCAAGTACTAAGTACCGCAAATACTTGAAGTGCTAAGTACTTCAAGTACTCAATACTTTAAGTACTAAATATTTGAAGTACTGAGTACTTGAAGTTCAAGTTCAAGTACAAAGTGAATAGAGTACTTGAAGTACTGGATACTTTAAGTACTAAATATTTGAATCACAAATTAAGTACAAAGTACTTTTAGTACTTGAAGTGCTCGTGTACTTTCAAGTACCAAGTACTCAAGTACTGAATACTTTAAGTACTAAATATTTTAATTACAAATGAAGTACAAAGTACTTTGAGTACTTGAAGTGCTCGTGTATTTTCAAGTGCCAAGTGCAAAGTACTTCAAGCACTGAATAATTTAGAAACTAAATATTTGAATTAACGAGTACTTTAAGTACTAAATACTTGAAGTACTTGAGGTAGCAAGTACTTGAAATACATCAAGTATCAAGTATCAAATACTTTTCAAGTTTTCCGGTATACATCTCGTAAGTTCTTGTACTTAAATTCGATTTCTTACGCACTCTTTAAATTCATTTGATTTTGATTCGAGTACGTTTTGTATCAAAACATATTTTCACATTGTACAATTCACTCAGGCTAGGCATATTGGAACAGAAATATTTAAACGAAGAATTAGAAATAATTGAAATAATAGCATCGACGAGTTCAATTGAGATTTATTTAGATTTAGATTTTAAAAAGAAAAAATAACGAATATAATGCACGGATTGTTAAAAATGGAGCCATGCATTGACAATGACACCGTAACTATCATAGCTTGAGCCTTTGAACGGACATTACAAGTATAGAAGTATAGGAAAGTAATTGAAAATGTAAGTACAATACTTGAAATACTTTTAATGTACTTTGTGCTTCAAGTACTGTACTTCCTGTACATCGCAAGTACCGAGTACTTGAAGTACTGCCCAGCTCTGCTTTTTCTTTGATACTCTTCCCGAAAAAAATGGAATGAAAGGGTAAGTAAAAGTTCTTAAAAAAAAAAAACCAAACGATTCATGCTCTTTTTTCAAAATAACGAGAGACAACCATCTTCGAAATTATATTGATAATAGACGGTCAGTTGACGATGGAAAACAATTATATCTTCGATCAATCAATTATTTCGTCGCTCCTCATACTGAACGATAAAAGTTTGAATGTAGATTTGAAATTTTTAAAAAATAATAATCTCTAACGCTTTTTTCTAATTTTTTCTTCATTTTCGTCACATTCATGGCTCGAAGTTTAATAATATTATGAAATTAAAATAAATATATACGTATATTGATTTAAACAGTTACTAATAATAATAATTACCATTATTATTATTCATTACTAATTATAATTAATTTAATACTATATATATATATATATATATATATATATATTAGGGCGGTTGTTAATTTTTAATCTATACTTGCCTCCCCTGGTATCGATAGATAATGATGAGAAAACGATGTCTGAATTATTTCAGATTTTTAGCTTGATTGGAAAAGGTGCCGAAATCGATTTACAAGTGGAAAACAAAAGTTGTAATGGAAAAAAAAGTTTCTCAACTTTCGAGTAAAAAATGTAACTATTCTTGAATCAATTTGATTTGGTCATAAAAAACTAGTTTTCTTTTTTTTTTTACTCGAAAATTGAGAAAAAATTTTCCAGAAAAAGTTTTATAGAATTTTTTGGAAGAGAACTACTTTTTTCCAACCTGATAAAATTTATTCAAAATTAGTTCTTTATTTTTAAATCGAAAATTGACAGATTTCTTTCTCCAGTAAAAACCTTTTTTTTCCAATTTGAAAATCGATTTCGGCACCCTTTCCAATCAAGCTAAAAATCTGAAATAATTTACAAATTGCTTTCTCATTATTACGTATCGATTCAAGGGGTGGCAAGTATGTGTTAAAAATTAACGACCACCCTAATATATATATAATATATATATTTGTGTGTGCGTATGTGCGTGTGTGTATTATATATGTGTTAAACAATTCATTATTACCTTGTCTCGAGAGTATGACAATCGACACGAGTTCGGGCATATTTCCACCGGCTGACAGGAACGTTATCCCCATTATAGAATCAGGAATATCAAGTGTATCACCGACGATCGTCATCATCCAAGATACGAGATATGAGGATATGGCGATCCATGTAACGCACATGACAAAAGTCAGGGGATACCAATTTCTCAGTCTCTTGTAACGGCTGTCCGGTATCGTGACGAACAAAAGTATCTTTATTGGCCATGTAAACAAGAACCAAACTTTTCTCCACTTACTACCCGATGGTATGGTAAATGGAAAATCTACAATGGTACAAAACTTGGTACAATTATTGTCCCCTTGAGAAATAATAATAATAATAATAATAATAATCAGGTAAACGAACCTGGCTCTACGTATTTCTCGAGTTCCTCGATAACGCTGATTTGGCCATTGCCCATCTCGATCGTTTTCAGCTTCGTTGCCTTCATCATACTGTTCCTGTACTCTGCTACGAGTTCACCATGCACGAATGGCTTGAACGAGCCTGTCGGCATACTCTCGTGCTCCGAGCTTTGTTCGTCTGTAATTTTTTTTTTTTTTTTTTTATAAACCAGCACGAAAGAGTTAAAATGAAATTTCGTTGGCCCAAAAAAATGGTACTCTATATTATGGTTAGCCGTGTAAAGAATTTTCAATATTTAACGAAAAATTAAGCAGCATAGTGCTCGTATCTTCAAAGAGTCTAAAAAGTATATCAAAGTACATTTTTTTTTTTTTTTTTTTCGACAAAGATTCGTAAAGAAAACAAACGAAACGTCATTTCTTTGTTAATCGTTTTTGTTAATCGTTGGCCATTATTTCCGGTTTATATTGTCTTGCCGAGAAATTTTTTTGAGGAAAAACAAAAACAAACAAACGCTGTCTCAGAGTCACAAATTTTCGACTTGTCGTAATTGCGGAAAAAAATTTTTTTTTTCCGAATTAACGACAAGTCATTATTTCTACGGTCTGAATTTCGTTCGTTTTTTTTTTTTTTTCGGTTTTGCTTTTATTGAAATATAATCCACGACTTGCCTCGATCCGTTGAGAGGTCGGATTTTTTGCTAAATCTCGCTTTGATCCTGTGTATGCATCGAAGCAACGAGTCATTGAGGAAGAGGAGGGTAAAGTATGCGGCAAACATTATCAGGAGTATCATTGCTTCGTACCAGGTTACTGAACCGTTCCACATTACCAATACGAGAACGAACACCGATATAATATAAATTATGCAATCACGTGAAAGTATCGTCCATTCCAATTGTATACCCTGGAAATTGGAAAAAAAAAAGAAAGAAAAAAGAATTACATTGCTTGCACAGAAAATTTAAATAAAAATACGATGGCACGTGTTGAAAAAAAAAAGACAAGGTTGCACACTGTATATGGTAGGCGAAAAATGTGGCAAGATTAGGCTTTTCCAATTGATAAATACAATCATTCGATGATTGAGAAATCATTGGCGTATTAGCTGTTGTGTGTGTGTGTGTGTGGGGGATTTCACAATAAACCGAGGGGCCATATAGACATATTTGGAATTTGTCTAAAAATATTTTTTTTTCTTGCGGATTTTTATGTATTAAACACATCCCTAGGAGGATTTTTCGATCTTTATCTTCATTCAGTAAGGACAGCCCATCAAGGTTTCTCATAAAATGACATTCAGGGCCAATTTTTCAGCAGGAGGAATGAGAAAAAAACTGCTAGTTTTTTCGCCTACTTTCGAAAAAAAAAAAATACAGCAAAATTACAATTATATACAATTAGGCAACTTTTGAGTTGCCTAATTGCCTAAAAATTGACTCTGAATGTCATTTTATGAGAAACGTTGATGGGCTGTCCTGACTGAATGAAGATAAAGATCGAAAAATCCTTCTAGGGATACATATAAAGTCTGATACATATAAAAATCCGCAAGAAAAAAAAAATATTTTAAACAAATTCCAAACACCATTGTCTGTGACTTCTCGGTTTTTTGTGAAATCCCCCATACACACATATATACATATAATATGACGACGTAAAGGTGCTTTGAATTATTTTTTTTTTTTTTTCTCAAACGCCTTAAGGTGGTTGTGCCGCGACCCGTGACGGGGAATAAGCGGAAACGACGGTGCAGCGGCGAGCGGAGCACGCATAAAACAAGAGAGAGTCTGACCGTTCATGTCCTATATACCCGTTGATAGCGGGTAACTTTGACTAATTATTCCCGAAAAACTAAACGGTAGATCATTCCGATTTTTTTTATCATCAATCCTGAAACATCCTTCTACCATATGTGAATTTTTTGTAACAATATATAGAACGGTTTTCGTACTAAAATTAGAAATATGCGGTTTCCATATACTCAACATAGGGAACGCGTGTGAAAATTTCCAACTTTGAGGGCGATTATTTCGCGTTCCAGACGGGAAAAAAAAAACTGAAATAATTTCAGCCCACCTAGATTTCACGTTAATGAAACTGTATTCCAAATTTCAGCCGATTCTATAGAAAACGCTCTTTGCGGCACAACTACCTTAACAGTAAATTTTCCCATTGACGTCATCAAAGCCTCTGGATTCAGCCTACGCATGAGCGAAATAGGATCGTGTATAGTCCAGTCATTCTATCCAAAAAAAAAGTAGGTTCATAATGCAATCTTCTACAGAATTGATTTCGCTTTTGGAAAAAGTTCAGGGGTGTCCCCTGAGTGTAAATTCGAGTTGGCGGGACGCGGGAGATCGAGCTTCAGCCACCCCATCTTAGAAAACACGTTCTATCAAATATCTTGTGAACC